>JAINUG010000273.1:1102500-1152999 GCA_029706075.1 Aldrovandia affinis
CGCCCACCCGGGCCATGCAGCCATTTTGTGCAAGAAGGCTCCTCACACATTTTCGTATTGGGTAGGTAAGGGCCTAATTAGCCCCCGGGGGAGGAATAGGCAACTAGAATTTGGCCCACACACCAAGGCGTCAGAACCCTATCTTTGTGATAAATGTTGAGAGATCTTTGCAGACCACAGGGACTTAAATATTTTACTTGTAGAACATGACAGAGGCAGCCCCTGAAGACACCATTGGTATTAAATCTACAAGTCTCCTGGGCACACTGCATATATTATTCTATCCCTTTGCTTAATAGGACTTTGCTTCATGCAGGGAAATGCTTTCTACCATACTGACCCAGAAAAACAGCTCACTTATCAAGCTTTTTACTGAAGTTATCGAGGTGATGTAAACCCCCTTGTTCAAGGGTAAAACAACAATTCCACACCAGGGGACTGGACCCCATTGCCCTTTGTTGCTGAGTGTATTCATGATTCTTCCCACTAGTCATAATAATAATATTGCTATTTTATTATAATATCATTAATAATATCATAATGTAATATCATGTCACTGAACCCACCTTCGATGACCACCCGGTCAAAGATCTTCTTCTTGTTTTCGCCGTAATGTCCCTTCAGCGCACACTGTGCCTTTGGCAGGTCCTTTATCAGCTTCTGGCAGATCTTGTACAGGTCTTCATCCTCGCCGCCCTGCTCAGACACACGGGGGGACACTTTTACACCTCTGCCCAGCTCGCCTGGTAGAGCACAGTGTCCACAGATTTCAACTGCTACAGATCTTAGTCCTCCACCTTGTTTATAAAAAGGTACCTCCAAAAGTACTGTATGTCACCTGGCCGGTGAGTATCTGGGCGACAGAGTTGTCGGTGCATCGTGACATAACTGAATGGGTGGTGTCGGATGAGCTGTGCCCTACACTCTCAGCATCGTGAGCTGTCACGAGACATCTGGCACACACGTTTTTTAAATTATTTTTTAAAAATTATCCTTTTTGTTGTTTTTTCCCCCACTTTTTAGTATCCAATTCCCTCTCTTATTTAAAAAAAAAAATCTCATTTCGGTCCCTCATTCACCTCAAATGTTTCCTGCCACCGTGACTCAAATGAAATTCACACTACCGCTAACCTACACTAGGTGGAGGAATCCTACAGACAAAACCATTTTCAGGAAAGCAAAGAAATTGCAATGCAAGAATATGTCAACAAATCAAATCAGGACATTAAATAATTCCACTCATAGTCAGTGCCTACACTAGCAGGCTCCCAGTTGTGGCGAGTGGTACAACCCAGTGCAAAATGGCCGCTGTTTATTATCCTGCGAAAAGAATACAGAGGCAGGTTTCCCTGCAGCCCTGCCTGATGCTGCAGAAACAGGCCATAGATCATCATGAAGGACCGTTTCCTGCATGGAGAAGTGTCAGCTTTTCTGTCAGCTTCAGTGAAGAGGGGCTCAGCTGCGTACGAGAGGAAGAAGGGTAGCCCTTCCTCCTGCTGACGGCAGGGAGATGCGATGCACGTTTTCCTGCCCTGGCTTTGGCGGCGCGCAGCGAGAAGCACTGCGTTTCATCACCGGGGTCGAAGGTCAGGGAAGTCCATAACAACGTGATCTGTTCCTTTTCAACTACATGGCCCGGAGGTTATCCTGCTCATACATCCCTGCTGCTCACTGCTGCACGTGGCAGGGCTTTCAGCTGCACTACGTCAGTGTCTCTTTAACGGCGAACAGTGGCTTACCGTGGCATCCTCCGTGGACATGGAGAACTGTAAACACAAAGCAGAAACAACATAAAAGGTGCAAATTAGCCAGAAGATAAAAGCCCCCAAAAATGATCAGAAAACAGAAACAGTTCTGACACTGTGAAAAGCTTTTTTCTTCTTCTAAACAATAGATCAATAAATGCACTGTAGTATCATAGCCAAAACATATTTAATAATGAGTGAGAGTGACCACAGAAATATCACACCAAATGGACAAGTTCTGGACAATGGAGTCTACTATCTTTGGTATAATACATAATACAGGAGATAAGCAATAGAATAATGTAACAGAAAGCCTATGTGTGTGTGTGTGTGTGTGTGTGTGTGTGTGTGTGTGTGTGTGTGTGAAAGTGTGTGTGAAATGTTTGAATGTGTGTGTGACTTGTGTGTGTACATTACCAAACCAATTCCCAAAGCAGTGTGTGCTGGAATGCCTTGCCGTATGACTCCAGTAAAGGGCTGGCTGTGGTGATTAGCTCAGCTTTGGTCCACACTCTCTCAGGTGCACTTAAACACACTTTTATAGGTAGAGCGTGGCGCTGACAATGCTTAGGTTGTGGGTTCGATTCCCACTGAGACCACATATACTGAAAAATGTATACATTCACTACTGTAAGTCGCTACGGATAAAAGCATCTGCTAAATGGCATACGTTATATTATATATGATATTATTATATCACTTCACAATGATGGGGGGACTGATCAAGGGCATGCTTCTCTTTCTTACATTGAACGTCTCCAGAGGGGTGTGAACAGCCACGATGGTGGTCACAGTCTTGCTCAGTGCGGAGGTTGTGGCCGCGGTCATGGTTGTGGTCGTGGTCATGGTCGTGGTCGTGGTCATGACCGTGACGTTCCCGTGTGTGGTTTCGCCAACAGCGGGCACTGGTCAGGTCAAAGAAAGAGAGAGCCGTGAGGTGAGCTGAAGCATAGACATGGCCGGAGTGTGGATGGAGTCCATGGTGTTTCTGACGCCCAGCTTTTCACCACAAGGGATTCAATCGCTGACATCGCTGGCGTGTGACCATTACAAACAGGTGCTGCTCACGGTGACTCACAGAATGTCTCATGGCACTGATGTGGTGGGCGTGGCCAATGAAGACATAATCCAAGCAGTTACGGTAATTTCCCAAACTCTTGAGGCTAAAGACATTGAATGTTTTCGAACACTAATAAGCTTTGACATTTGAGAATAACTGTATAAAATAAATTGCTTCATGTGAGCAAGATGAGAATGAATTCACATAATTTTTTTATGCTTTTCCCCTTTTTCTCCCGATTTTGATCATCCCAATCGTATTCTCTGCTGTGCTCGCTGTGTCCTCCGCTGCCAATTCTGGAGAGTGTAGTCAAGGCACGTTTACACCGCAGTCTACAAGTTAAGCTCGTGTAGCGGATGGGCTCACGTGAGCGATCGCTGCCGAGTGACGTGGATAAGAGTGCGATTAGTTCCCGGAGTTAGAGACTTGAGTCTTTGGCTCAAGAGCTTAATCGCTCTCTTGTCGCGTCAGAGATCCCTCAGTTCGAGACTCGCTGCGGGCAGAACCAACACCGTCACACTCGCACAGACACGAGTCGGAGGAATACACTTTGTGCGAGGCTTGGCTGTGGGTGCCCGACTGGCCAGCAGGGGTCGCTGTTGTGCAATGAGACAAGGACAACCCGTCTGACATCCATCCCTCCCTCCCTGGGCGATGCTGCCACTAATTGTGCGTCGCACTGGCGCAGTCTGGATTCGATACCAGACCGTGGGGCGTATCCACACACTAGAGCAGTGCCTTAACAGGATGAGCCACACAGCGGTCCCAAATTCACATCATTTAAGAGTACCAGATTTGGAACTGTGAAGCATGGATATGTTTTTGTGGCCATCTACAGTATGTACAGATTCTGTGTAAGAAGAGTCAAGGAAAGTGTTCTGTTTACAGTCTCAGCTTTCATTCAGCCATGTACAAGTGAGTGTTTCAAATGCCCTAAAACACTTTTGCTGGGTATACATATTTCCTGCTATATATGAGGCCGGACTTCACCAGCACTGTGGTGCACTGTGCATATATTATGTATTAGCAGCTATTGTATTATTACTAGTCATAATGATGAATCATGAGTTGAGGTGGTACCGGAATGTGCTCCAAGACTGATTCACACTCATCAGTCTCTTCAAATAGATGAAGAGAGAGAGAGAGGATAACAAACCCCATTACTCAGCTGTTACTCATCCCTCCAAAACATTTTTTTTGTGAGTACCAGAGTAGATATATTTTTATTTCCTTATTTTAGTGTTCAGCAAATTGGGAATTGTAACTGCCTTTGTATTGCAATTGCCATCGTAAGGGGTCAGTCTATGGTTATAAGTGGAATAGTACTGCAACTCATAGCATTCGGTGTCAACAAATGACACATTCTTTGATAAGAGTATTTGTAAGCACAGTTAAGCCAGACTTTTCTCTTTCAGATGAGAAACAGCCCAGGATCAATCTTGCTTGGGGCCAGGGTGCAGACAGCGGACTCTGCCCCAGATTCAGAGGAGTTCCACCCCCTCCCACCCACCCACCGTGGATCGTCATGACAATCTATTGTGGTTGCCCTGGCGATGGGGCATTGTTAGACAGGGCTGCAGTGATAAGCAGTCATTCTGGAGTGTAGTAGGGCCTCTTTGGGCACAAATATATGTGCTGTTGCTTTTGTCACCTTATCCAGCGCTGGCCAGCCAAGCTGTTTCTGAGACTGCTCCTCTTCACAATCGACATGCCAATTACAAGAAGTCCAAAATGCTGAACTGGCCATTTGGTAACTGTGAGGCATAATGTATATTTTTGTGGCCATCTACAGTTATGTACAGATTCTGTGTAAGAATACTCAGGGGAAAGTGTTCACCTTTCATTCCGCCATGTACAAGTGAGTGTGCGAATGCCCTAAAACACTTTTGCTGGGTATACATATTTCCTGCCCCCTCAAAAATACCAAGCTCCAGCTAAATATATTATACGCAATACTCGTGAAGAACAGTGTTTTGAGGGGACTGGATATATAAGAAGGTTGCAGGTTCGTATCCCCTTTCTCAGTGGCGATTTTAGGGCTTTAAAACAGGGGGTACAATGTTCAAAAGTCATTTTCTTTTAAATGTTTTTTGACATTGATTTGAAAACTGTAATATTTTCATCCCAGCAGTAGGGAAAGCAAATGCACCCCCTGCACCCATGGTAAAATCGCCACTGCCCTTTCTTGTTCATTCAGCACCTGAATACATTATGGTATGTCAGCAGTGCCCCACCTGGGGTTTGGCCCAATGTCCCTCAGTTCACGGGTCTAGTCCCATGAGCACTACTGCTCAAACACCGCCATCAGAACCCGGTCAGAAATGTGCTCGGGGGCGTCATCAGTTGCCAGGCAACCACAGAGTGTCGCCACGGCACTGGCACTCTAATATGGCACCCTTGAATTATACTCAGCGCAAACACAATAACTCACAAACCACCGGATAAGCACAACACAAGAACATGAGTCAGGTGCGTGCTATGACATGTGTTCTGGCTAACCTGAGGGGCAGGACTAGCTGACCTAGGCAGGCAGTGTGGTATAATGGTTAGGGAACTGGGCTTGTAACGTTAAGGTTGCAGGTTCAATCCCCAGATGGGACACTGCTGTTGTACCCTTGAGCAAGGTACTTAACCTGAATTGCTTCAGTTAATATCCAGCTGTATAAATGGATTGTAAAGAAATGTAAACTCTAAGTCGCTCTGGATAAGAGCGTCTGCGAAATGCCTGTAAATAAATAATAATAATAAATAAACCTCAGCTGAAGGGTTTCGAGTAACTCCAGGACTTTGGGACTGCGAGTGGTCTTACCTGAGGGGGTCTGGACGTTCTGGGCTGTCGTTTGTGCCGTTAAACTCGGCCTGGACGAGGTGCCTGCAGCTCCTGGAGCCAAGGAATTTGAAGAAGCTGGACCCGCAGTGGCTTTTGTAGTCTGCGCTGCCTGGACTGGGGTAGTGGACACGGCGGGAGGGTTAAACGGCGTGGGAACCGACTGGGGTTTTTGGGTGAGCGCTGGAGCTCCACCTAGCCCTGTTACTTTACTCTCAGTGGCTGTGTTTGTGGGAATAGCAGAAACAGCAAGGCTTGGATTGGAGGTTCTGGAGGAGGCAGTGGAAGGGGGCTCAGCTCCACCTGGAGCGCCGCCTGGAGGTCCACCTGGAGCGCCGCCTGGCCTCGTTACTGCGCTCGTGGTGGAGTTAGGGCCAGCGGTCAAGGCCTGGGCCGTCGTCAGGTTCTTGTCCGTGACTGCGTTAGCCACAGGGGTGACGATCACGTTAACCAGCGGGGCGATGTCTGTGGGCTTCGTTTCAATCTGCGTGTCCTTTGCAGGGTCAGCCACGGAGCTGGGGGGCAGCCACGGAGCTGGGGGTGTCGCATCGGGCGCTGTGGTAAAAACATCCTGGAGAAGAGAGGACAGGAAAGTGAGTGTAGTTAGTGTGCTAAACCTCCGACACACGGGATCATATTTCACTAACAACCTCTAACCTGCAGGCGCCTGGCTGGTGGAGAGGGGGCACTGATCATTATCATTTGTTTCTGATTTTTATCCAGTTTTTTCTCCCGATTTGGTAGCCAATTACACCCACTGTTTTCAAGTCAATCCCCCCCCTCGTACTGGTCTAACGCACCACACTTTGGCTGGTCCGGTGTGGTGTAAAAAAATAAAATTATTAAAAATAAAAACTGGGGAACAATGGAGCGCTGATTGATCTCCGGGATGTGTGGCTTCCTCGAGCGGTTCCTCAGGGTTTACTTTTGTAATTATAGCCGACAGAGGCCTTCAAACTACAACCAAGGGAAATAACACACCCATTTCTACAGACTTCAGCAGCACTGTACAAACAATACAGGACCCGCACCCCTGCCCCCCCCCCACCCCCACCCCCAGCCCATCATTAAGCAGGGCCTCAGAACAGCCCTGCTTAATCTCTGTCTTCTGGTTCACAGTGCTGCACTAAATCAATATGGGTCATCCTAATATAAATATAAACTTTTTTTTTTTCAAGAAGGGAAAAAATTCAATTCCCCCCTCGTATTGTGAATTCGCTGCTGTAGCCCTGTGACCGGCAGTGACACGGGCGCAGCATCATCTCCTCCGAGACGGCACTCGCCAAGCTGTCGACCGTAACTCCGGTACTCAGCCAATCGCTGCCAATTGGTGGCACTCCCAGCCAGAGCCGACTCTGGTGCAGCCAGTGGAATCGAACCCCAGTCGCAGTGGCTGAGAAGGGAACTCTTAGACTTGGACATACTGGTTGTACAGCTGTGTGACGTTGACTCTGTTATTCAGGGGATCCTACCAGCCACATTTCATAAACATAAACACATCTGCATGTCTGATCGACAGCTTTGGCCAGGGGGGTGGCTGCAAGATGGGGACAGTGAGTCAGCGGATGAGATCTGTGGGCACCGACGCAATCACATGCAACTAGGATCCATGTGCACATGTTATGTGTCTTAGCAGCTATTGCATAATTACTAGTCATAGTGATGAATCATGAGGTGAGGTGGTACCAGAATGTGCTCCAGGACTGTTTCACACTCATCAGTCTCTTCAAACAGAGAGGATAACAAACTCCATTACTCATCCCTCTAAATGATTTTGTTTTGTAGTTCTGACTTTTATGCTTTAGTACCAGAGTAAGACGATGCACATGTAACTGCCAAAATAAAGGCAACACTTGAGTGAATGAGGGATCGTTTAAAAGGGTGTGGTATCACGATTGACCTTCTGGTAGAGAGGCATAGACCTGGCTCTCCCCTTTCCCTCCCTCCCCCACCCAGCTTAGACTCTCCTAACCTGGGCCAGGGCTGTTTGAGTGTGTGTGTGTCCCCTGGTTACCAAAGTGCTGCCTTTTTTTTGCAGCTGCCTGAATTTTTATTTCCTTATTTGAATGTTCAACAAATGAGAATTCTAACTGCATTTTGTATTGCAATTGCCAATGTAAGGGGTCAGTCGTACTGAATAAACTATGATTAAAGGTGTAATAATACTGCAGCTCATAGCAGGGCTGTGCTGATAAGACATTCAGTGTAAAGCAGACAGTAGCACTTTGGGCCCCTGTGGGTGTACATATATTTGCTGTTGCTTATCACCTTATCCAGCGTTGGCCAGGCAAGCTGTTTCTGACACTCTTTCTCTTCACATTCAACATGCTGTTAATCAGACCCAATTACAAGGAGTCCAAAATGCTGACAACACAAAGGCTGTGCAGGAAAATATCTTGATTTAAAGGGAAACATTTGTTCGTAGCTTCTTTACTGTCTACATTCTTACAGCATGTGCCCGTCTCTGGCCAGTCTAAGACCAGTAAAGCACCATTTGGGTACAGATTCGAGAGCTAAGATAAGATAAAGATAAAAGTCTTAAGACCAGTAACAAGTCACAATAAAAAAATTAAATATCATACATTAATGTACATTAAAATACATTAATAACCCATTAAAACATAAAACATAAAACCTTATGTCAAATATCTAATTAAAATACATGCAAATCTCACAATAAAAGATACAAAATTACAGGACAAGCAACAGCCACAAGCAAAAACGGCAGTTAAGCTTGCCTGCCAAACAGTTTCAGCTGTCACAACTCAAGCTGCCCATACCGCCCAAAAGCCCGGTCACCCTTTGTTTTGAGCCTGGTCCGAGGGTCCGAGCCTATGTTTTAACACAAAACAGGACGCCCACCCTCCTGTGTCATATTCAGTTGGCGCACCACTGATTGAGGTTTGAAAATATGACGTCTGCATTTCTGACTGTGTTCTTTACTAAATGACAGAGGTTGAGTTCTCAGCCTGTCAAAACCATGCTTGTTTAAAAAGTAGGAGATATTCCTCCATGGACTCCTCCTGCAACCTCTCAAACACAGTCGCTCTAAGTGGAAACTTCCATTTCCTAAGTAGTGCATCCTCAGAGGACACATTTTACCCAATCGTGAGAATATTACAGTGATGTGGGGAAGACAGACAGCCTGCACACACACACACACACACACACACACACACACACACACACACAGTTGTTAATTAAGCTCTTACCAAAGACCCCTGAGGGCGATAACACCATCCATTCCATCACAGTGCATCTAACCACGTTATTCCCATTGTAGCAATCAGCAAACCCAATATGGTGTGATTTGTCTTTTTTTAAAGCCATTTTAGCATGAAGGACAAGCAATCGAGAACCAATTCTTCCGCCTGCATTGAGCGCTATCTGATATATAAGTCAGTAGAGAGGGCTAAATTCTGACCAATTAACTGGCGTGTGAAATAAATGCACTCCTTCTCTTCTGTGACCAGGATGGCAGCTCCAATGCACTCTGGGTAACTCACAACTCTCTTGTGAGTGTCACACTTTGTCACTGTGTTAGTGACATCAGGTACAGGTAGACCTCTGATTGACTTGCTAGTTAAACATGGCACACCAAGTGCAGACACAGCTGTATGTTATGTACAGTACTTCTACAGTATAGCTGTAAGCTGTCACCACTCCTATCAGCCTCCTCTGGCCAGCTGGCTGTCCTGTCTCTCTGTATGACCTTTTTCACACAGCCAGGAGAGCAGAATCACAAGCCGTCCTCCGCAAAAGAATGAAAACTCACCTTTTGAGACTACACCTCAGTTAAATATATAATAAATGAAACAAATCTAACCTCTCTCTCCCTTTACGTTCCAGGTTTTGCAGCATGAATTTGACAATGGCGAATGGACTGTAGCTCAGTGATCTACAGCTCTAGTGATGATTCTCCAGCCATTTTAATGCATTTCTGTAAGTCGCTTGGATAAAAGTATCTGCCAAAAGACTACTGTTATAGTTTGATTTATTTCCTGGTACAGGTGGGTATCCTGGCAGCTCCTGTCATTGGACAGAACAGGTCTCCTGGGATTGGGGGGAGTGAACTGTGAAGCTTTCAGTCCAACAGAGGCAGGGGTGTGAGAACTGACCCTGACCGTTTTCTCTGGGTCTTCCTGCTCTGTCGTGACTGTTATGCAACAGGATGTGTGCTTCCACGGTACGTGCGATCTACACTGGGAGAAAATAACATGCCCATCTCAGGCAGGGCTGGAACAGAGTGAGGCCGAGTTACACACCAAACTGTTCTCTAATGATTAAGCAAAAATTAAGCAAATTTATCATGATGTTATTTCACCTGCACACTAGCTTCGCAAATATTAACGATGCTGTCGTAACAGCATATGACAATAGTGAGTGAATTCTGTTGTCACTGGCATTTTAATTGACCTGTGAATGCTTGTGGGAGCATTTGGACCCATGCAGTTTTTAAAATGATAATTCACAGTTTACAGTGGTATTTCCTATATTACAACTAGTGTTAACAACTTTGGGATTCTTCAGCCAACTAGGCTGGAGTTCACTGATTTCACATTGACTGGATTTTTCCTGAAATCCTGTCATGTGTTTGTTACTGGTATCCACTTTGGCTGTATGTTTTTATTGGGATCCTCTATGATTGCATGATTGTTATAAGATCCCGTATGACTGTATGTATGATTGTGTGAATTCTTTAATGAGATTCTTTCCGGTTGAATGTTTGTGACTGAGATCCTGGTGATTGCATGACTTTGACCGGGAGCTCTCCTCTCTGTAGCCCTGTCGCAGAATTGCGAACTAGCGATACAGGAGGTTGAAATCTTACCTTTAAATCAATCATGGCATTCAACCTGGTTTAATTGATTTGGCTTGTTTAAGAACCAAGTAATCAATTCGCTGAAAAAACTAAATCAAGCAACCTTCAAACAACTGGTGCACAAGAAAAAGAGAGGAAGACCAATGGTGATTTTAAAGGTACGTTTTGAGCGTCCTCCATTTTATGCTCACGAGCTTCCTCTGCAGTTATGTGTTTGTGACTAGGTACCAGCTCTGTGATGATGTTGGGGGGCGGTGAAAGTCATGGTGTGAATATGACAAGCTGGGTTTGGGGCAGATTCTCTGCAGAGGATCCTCCTGTTAACCCTCAGCGGTTCCTGCCCTGTTTACAGTGCAAGCCTCCGTCCGCACGCAGTAGAAGAAGAAAGACAGTTGGCCTACAGGGAAAGGTTCTGAATGATCTACCTTCCTTCCTGCTGTGTGAAAATAACATGTCAGCCTGAGCCTCATTCTGACACCAACCAAATGGGAGACTCTCTCTGACCCATGTGACCACACAGCAACGACATGACAAGCACATGCTAATCAGCTAATAACGACTCATTCACAATCTATTGAACTCTATATCTAATCTAATCTATGAGCAGGGGTGCACATAAGTGGTACGCCAGTACGCATTCGTGTCCTCAAACGTTAATCGTGTCCTCAAACGTTAATAACGTACCAAGCAAGACGACACACCTTTGAAACATACGTGACTTTAAGTTTGATCAGTGCATCACTGGGTAGGTTAATTAACTTAGTTAGTTAGTTAATGAACATAGCAGTGATGCACTGATCAAACTTAAAGTCACGTATGTTTCAAAGGTTTATCGTCTTGCTTGGTACGTAATTAACGTTTGAGGACACGATTAACGTTTGAGTACACGAATGCGTACTGGTGTACCACTTATGTGCACCCCTGTCTATGAGAAATACTGTATTAGATTATGGATGTGAGCATGTTCCTTCATTGGCAAGTATATGTATATTAAGTAAGCATATAAAAATTGCCCTTATAGCTCTTGACACAGGAACTGTTAGAGCACATAATTATAAGGACTGAGATTCATACTGATTTTCAGTTGCCACCAATCCTGCCCTATTTGGACCTGTAGTTCCTCTGTACATATTTCCATCCTGTGGATCAGAAATCTAAATATGGCACTTTGAGAAAACTGCAGCAGTTCAATCATAGCACAGTTCTTGTGTCAGTGTAGCATTCCGTCGCGGATAAATTATAAGGACGTCCTGGAAAACCTTGACAACCCACATTTTGATTTCTTTACAGTTATCCCTTTTAGGCAGCCAACCAGGACACTTCAATAACCTCGAGACATCTTTCATTTCATTACTGACTACGGGAGAGAGAACTGAAAACCCACAGCCTCCCTAGGATTCAATCAGTCTTTCACAGAAACATTCACTTCTCCACTAATCAAGCAGGTGAGGATTATGGACATTATTCAAGACACCCTACATTACAGTTACTGACTGTATCTGCATAGATTTTTGAAAAACCCTTTTTGTAATACTGAGGGTTAGCTACTGCCGTGTTACGGGAGATCATATCAAAGAGTTTATGGATTCAGAAACTGTGAAGAACCTGTCTGTTATGCCCTCTATGTCTCTGCTATAGCTTATCACACACCTTTTGTATACTGCTTCACAATCACAAGCAGCAGACCAGCCTACATGCCTGAAACTGACAGGAGTAAATAAACAACTCTCATGATACATAAATAGCTGGTACAACAGGGCAGCAGTGTAGTGTAATGGTTATGGAACTGGACTTGAGATGTTGCTGGTTCAATTCCCAGGTGGAATACCCTTGAGCAAGGTACTTAACCTGAATTGCTTCAGTAAAATATCCAGCTGTATAAATGGATTGTATGTAAAGAAATTTAAACCATGTAAGTTGCTCTGGATAAGAGCGTCTGCTAAATGGCAAAAATGTAAAAAATGTAAATGTACAACGATGCCCCCGGACAGTACAAAGTGGCACACACCGTCTGGCGTCGGCTGCACACTGGCCTCTCTCGTCCCTGTACGCGCCCGACGGGAGTGGACGCCCTTTTGCTGCGTGACCCCCCATGGTGTGACTGATCGTTTCAGAACCCCGAGAGCCCCTCCCAGCGATGGTGTCCCATTCAGGAGGGCCCGGTCACAGAGGGGGGCTTCTTTACACAGCTGAGTCACTCGTAGCCCCCCCCTCTCTGGTCTCCATTCAGCGCGGGAGAGGGGCTGTGAATGTATAAGCGCTTGGCATGAATGAAAGGGATGCGTCGGGGGGGTCTGACGGGTCTGTGTGACTAGCCACAGCCTTTGGAAACGTCACGTCGTTGCAAAGCGACCGCGAAAATCACAACACCGGCCCACGCCCCTGCTTTACCCCCGAGCAAGGCACTTACTTAATTCTACAGCGGTAGGAAAGGGACACGCCGTTTGCAAGGTGTGAAACCGCAGCCATTGTTTGTCATCCTCGAGGAGGGCATCTGCCGAGCTACGTGAACAATGCGACTGAACAGTGTGAATAAATGAATGATCAATGTGTTTCTGAGACACCTGCACTCCTACAACTCTACACTCTGACAGGCTCTTCTCTTGCAGTGATTACCTGCAGTGTGAGTAGTGATTTCTCAAATGAACTCTTTTTTATCAATTTTCACTTCTTTTTTTTTAAACAAAACTACAGTCCTAGTGATTACTGAGTGTGACACTACTGTTGCAATATGTGTAGCAGTGTGTGTGTGTGTGTGTGTGTGTGTGTGTATATATCTATCTATATATATTCATGCCTGTCTGTGTTTGTGTGCGCCTTTGCATGCATGCGTGCCTGTGTATGTGCGTGTGAATATGCCTTTGTATGTGTGTGTGTGTGTGTGTGTGTGTGTGTGTGTGTGTGTGTGTGTGTGTGCACCAATGATATCTGTCTCTGTGTGGGCCTGTGTGTTTGTAAGGCTCTCCCTATAGGGCTTACAAGCTGTCCCGGCAGCCCCTTGCTGCTGTTATTGAAGAGTACCCTGTTTGCAGAGGGGTGTCAGTACACACAGGGGAAGGGGGCGGCTGGGACCATGAGAGTGCCAGCCTTGGGGTGATTTATGGTTGAAGATAGCCTGTGAGAAAAGACCTCCTGCTACACAAGGGGTGGGGGTGGGGTGTCACCCGATCGTCACAGGAACGCTTCAGCTCTGACGGATTTTACATTACAGCACAGGCATTTAGCAGACGCTCTTATCCAGAGCGACTTATAGTTTAAATTTCTTTACAATCCATTTATACAGCTGGATATTAACTGAAGCAATTCAGGTCAAGTCCCTTGTTCAAGGGTACAACGGCAGTGTCCCACCTGGGGATTGAACCTGCAACCTTAACGTTACAAGCCCAGTTCCCTAACCATTATACCACACTGCCTGCCTACATTACAGCACAAACCTCCCTCACGGAGCTCTGTGTAAAACGCCTCTGTCCGAGGTGAAGGAGTGTCAACAAACGACCCCCTCTGTCTCTCACTTTCGCCATCCCTGCCCCCCCCCTTCCCGCTCTCTCTGTCCACTTTGTTTTCCTCAGTGTCTGGGAGCGAGAAGACGTTTGTGTACACTGCGAGGCCTATATCCTCTCCCCTCTCCGCCTGGCAGGCCAGGGCGAGATGGAATGCCCGCAGCTAGGAAGAGAGCACCACACCTTTCATAGGAACAGGGATGTTGATATAGGCCTTCCCTTTTTATTGTTCTCCTGCTTTCTCATGCCCCCGAAAGCCGGAGAAGTCACACAACATCAAATCCTATTGTGATCCAGGCCAAGTTAATAACCAGATGGCAATCAGAACTTTAGCTGCTGAGTTTCAACTCAAGGCACAATCAGTTGAGCTGAGAAGGAGGGAGCTGTCAAAAAAGCACTGTTCCCACGGGCAAATCAGGTGCTTTCTTTTGGTTTATACGGGACAGCTTACACAGTATCTCCAGACATAAGTCAGTAATAACTGTTACTAGACATTAATAACTAGATTAGATTTCATGAACCCCATGATGAGTGGAGCCATCGCACACTGACTTATATGAACCAACTGAAAGGCTTTACGTTCCACAGGGAAACATATGACTGGTTCAGATCAGTGAGCCACTGACAATGTTAACTCCACCCACTTTGGGATTCATGAAGCCTCACGACCCAGTCATTGCTCAAAACTCCCCGGAGTAAGGCCAGGACAGAAAAGAATTGCAAATAAATAAAACTGAATTTCTAAAATGTCTTATGACGAAAGGTCCTAACAGGCTACTGCAAACATTAATGTAGGAGAATGTAATAGTAGACATGCACAATTGTAGATTTGAATTCTTTCAGTGAACATGTATGTGGTACAAATGATATAAAATTGCAAAGAATGCATGTCTATTAAATAATTGCGGTTCTGATTCTTTTCAGATCTTCTTATCCCCTTGGAAGTAAATTAACAAAATGCAACGCAGGCTACAATTTAAATGACTACATCGCACCGCACCATGCTTGTGACAGCGTTTTTCTAGAGAAAACAACCAGACAAGCAACTCCTTGCCTAGTACAGTAGTGTACAGCGCAGAAGACAGGTGCAACACTCGTACACAGTAATAAAAAAGAAACAATCACACTCTTTTGCGTCAGCCGGGAACTGAGGCAGATCTCGTGCCCACAGCCGGGAACTGAGGCAGATCTCGTGCCCACAGCCGGGAACTGAGGCAGATCTCGTGCCCACTTTTAATTAGCTGTCGCTCTCTCGACCCCCACGCCGGGGCTTTGAATTTACGCCGCGTGTCAACAAGTGGACAGATGTTTAATATCGGAATCTGACTCCCTCGGACGCCACTCCCTTCACGACCACTCGTCCCTGAACGCCGGGGTCTTCAATGTACCTCCGCTCTTGCACATGTTTGGTTTTTCCCCAATGCAAAGTAATACGATTTTTATTTTAAAGAATGACCTGTAGAAGTCCAGCAAATCACAAAATATGATATACAAAAGAAAAGCCCTCAGACAAAAACAGCTGTTTCGGGAAACCCATTTTTCCAAAACTATACATGAATATCGATTATTTTGTCGAGTAATTTTGATGAAAATTAATGTTATTTCAATGCACAACACTTGTTTTTGTTGTCTGTTTTCCCCCCGCACATGCCTTCGTGTCGATGGGTAGGCTCTCTTCTACACAAACAACTGACACGCCTGAGCTATGTTACAGTAGGCTGAATTGTCATCCATAATTTCTCAATTGTACGGGTTTCTATAAAGCAAATTAAATAACGGTCGGCAGAGAGTTCATCCAGCCAACTCTCAAATGTCCCAATGTCCAAAATGCATTGGCAAAAATAACATTAAAAGTAAATTATTTAAGTAGATAAATGTGCAAATGTACAAAACATTTCATCATGTCAGATCCATCGTCAAGAACGGAACCAACTCAACATTAAAGATCCACTTACCAAGTAAAAGAATTGCACGGATCACATGCATTTTGCTTTGTTTTTCTGTCCCCTCAGTGATTCAGTTGTGCCACTCAGCCCGCGATGGTAAACTCAAACCAGTGGAGAATGTGGCGAGCCCTTGTTGATGAGACAGCGTGGCTAGTCAGTAGTTCAGTTTGTTACGCGCTAGCCTATCTCCTTCTATTTCAGTAGCCTACAATTGATTTTGTCCCGATGTTATTTCTTGTTGAAAGACAAGAACGCTTTTGTTTGCGCGTCCTACTTCTTTCCACTCCCCTCACCGAATCTCGCGTATGAGGATCTTTTCTCCAGGTTTCCTTGGCTGCGCTGAATCTAAAAGGCAGTTGCTGGCTCCCTGCTTGCCGCTGTTCACGCGGTGACTGCTGGCGGAGGCTGTAGATGTCCAGTACTGGGAGCAGCGTGAAACCGCGTCCACGCCACTCACACACTCTTTCAAACGTCCATCTGCTCGCGCGCCAGTGGCGTGGCACTGCCCACATGTCCGCGCGCCGTCACCCACCACGCGCCCACGACGCCAGACCCGAAGGTAAACACCGGATGGAATTTTAGACCCCAGAATCAGTGGAAAACTTATAGAAAACAATATCTTGGGCGCGTAGCTTTGGGTTCCGAACCGTTCACTTTGAAAGAGGCTTTCACATTGTAACTGCACGTGTATTTTAGTCGATTTTCAAAGCACAGCTTTGAATACATTTATTGTAATATATATATATATATATATACATATTATACACACACACACACATATATTTATATATGTATATACATAATAACATTATTATTATGACTGAAAACATTCTTTATTCAGATGGATGGTGATAAGTGTTTGTCTCACTCTGTTCCCATGGAAACTCAATGTAAAGGGGCCAGGGCGTCAGGCACCGAGCTGAATGGACACCCAATTGTTATGTTTACAGCTCTTTCTGCTTTTTTGATTATCTCTTCCTTGCTACTGCTTTGGAAATGGCTATGCAATGGCTATGACTATGCAATTAGGACATTTTATTTATTTTTCTGAAAACTCACCTCTCAAACTCTGAGGTTTTTGGCAGGTTTGCATCAGGTCTGATCTGAAGGTGCTGCAGAACATTTAGCACATGGGCTGATTGGAGTCTGGAACTAAAATCCTACGTTTCGGACTCCACTTCCCATCAGCCACTTTGCAAAATATTGTGGGGGACCTTTGCCTTTTGAATACATAATAAGTAGGGCCATGCAAAATTCTCGGCTCTCTCATTAACCTGCAGTTCCGTCCTCCACCACCGATGACTTTTTGAAGGGGGGGGAGCTGCGTAGCTGCGTACTACATAATACATTCAGTTTTATGTGTATTCATGTATTTAGTTATAATGGGGTGGGGGGCTGTTCTAAGGGACACTTGGGGGTATTTTTCTTTTTCAAGAATGGTTTTCAATAATAATATTCATAACACAAATTCATTTTCAAACTTGCAATGAAAAAAGTAATTATATTTGTAGCAAGAATAGCAGGTGATCATCTTTCTTGGGCATGACAAAATTAATGTATTTAATTAGATAGCCAGAACCCTCCACAATGATCACACCCTTGATAAAGATGAGCAAAGAAGGCTGTATAAAATGTTTTAAAAAAACCTGTTAATTCACTATAAATTGTGCTCCAAGTCCAAATGATATATTTTTATACTAATATAATTGTTCAGACAAAAATATTTTGTTTAACAAGTAATGTCCCCCAAAAAAAACCCCCCATAGAATTGTGTCACAATTATTCACATATTGTGTCCTCCTGTTTATTCTGAGAGTTCTTTGCCTTTCCCCATGGTGATGGATTTTACATTTTTTCATTTTTATACCCCAGTGAAACAGGAAGCAACGGGAAGCCACAATAGAGTTCCCTAAGACTGAGATGAACTTAAAAAAGCAGCATCTCAAATGCATATTTTTTTCAGGGGGTTTATTTAAAATAAATATTAGGGAGTGTGAATAATTGTGACAGATTTTTAAGGAAAAAAGTTAACAAAATATTTTTCTCTGAGCAATTGTATTAGCATACAAGAATATCATTTCCCAATTATTTTTAGCATGCAGGGTAGTTCATTACCTGTATTGTTTATTTTATACAGCCTTCTTTATCAAGGGTGTGAATAATTTTGGAGGGCACTGTATAACATGTTTTGGAAACAATTTTGGTAGAAAGAATTGATTAACGTTATCAAAAGATATACAATATGGAACTCTACTCCAGAGAAGGATACACAATTGGGACAGCACAGTAGCTTACATGACCAATGGCAACATGTTGTAGCCAATCAGTCACACTAATTAGCTCTTTTCATCCATGCTGGCTGCAAGTATGGTCGCGTCAGCCTATCCACACCATAATTAGCATGAATTGCTTGTTTGTTTTGTTGATGATACCAACCATTGGTCTGACAGTTCTGTTGCTGTGTGGCTGTCCTCTTCAAATGGAAGCATCTTTGGGTGAGTTGGTGCCTTGACAATGGATATATCGCTATACGTGGTTCTGTGTGGCTCTGTAGATAGAGCATGGTTCTGTGTGGCTCAGTAGGTAGAGCACTGTGTGGCTGACAATGCTTAGGTTGTGAGTTTGATTCCCACTGGGACCACATATACTGAAAAATGAATGCATTCACTACTGTAAGTCACTTTGGATAAAAGCGTCTGCTAAATGGCATATGGTATATTATATTATCGCTTGCATGTTGATCAACTATTCGAAAGGAAAGGGGCACTAAAGTGAGTAAAGGTTATTCCACTAAAAGGTGCATAAGTGGTAACAGGTAGCCAGAAACATTTGACCTGCCAGGGTACTGTGTGGGTCCATCACAGGCCCAACGACCACCAGTGATTCCAGTAGCAGTTCCAGCAGCTGGTCATGGGAATGCTGTGTTGTTTTATGACTGAGGGAGGATGAGCTTCACATTTTTCAGATTACGCTCTCCGTTACCCCCGAGTAGAGTGCTGTTGTATCTAATCCTGACGGTGTGTGTGTGTGTGTCTGTGTGTGTGTTTCAAAACAAAATCAACATATTTTCTTCAAACGTGTGTTTACGGCCATGTTGCGTAACATGATACGTGCGTAGAATAATCGTCATATTTGTTTTTATTCGATCAAACGTACAATTTTGAATAGTGTCTCAAATGACAATGTTTACAGTTCATATAGCAAAGGTCATTAAGTGCACAGTCCCATCACAGCTCAGCTCAGCTCAAAGATAATAAAACTACATCAGGTGTTACAGTTTTGGATAGTGTGTTTATGTTGCAGATGCCGCTCTAGCTCTCGCACACATCCCTGTCGCTGTGGATGCGCGGGGCCAGTTGAGGAGAAACAACATGCATTGTGCAGAAACGACAGTCCGGGGCCGATCCTTTGGGCGTTTGCCACGCATTCTCACGGCCGCCCTGCGGAATTCCTGTCCCGTTGGCTGTCTCTCCCGGCGTTTCTATGGTTTTCGTCGCTCAGCCCGGGAGACCCGTCCGCTCACGCCTCTGCCTCATTAGACGCCGACAATGACAGGGCATTTCAGGAATGCCAGGGCGCATTCTCTTAAGTTCCTCCTTCCAACCGGAGATCCTGTGCCAACTGTAGGGAGGCTAGGGTCAAGTCTTCTTAACTATAATGAATATTTTTTGGTTGATCTATTATGGTGTTTTTGGTAGGTGTTGAACCTTTTTACAGCTATTTCCTGTGAACAACTGTGGAATGTTTTTCCAAAAATCACTCTTTTGGTCAAGGGACTTGAGTGAGTTTTGGAAAAACACTCTTCACTTGCATGATTCTGTGGCTGTGCATTGATATTCTGTATATGCCTATATTCACTCATTAATATCACAACGATTCTTTGTTTAAGATCCCACATAAGATTTCAGCCTGCAAGGAAGACTCTGCACTCCATTTTGGAGGACATGTTGAAGTAAGGCAAGCACCGACACACACTTCCACTCTAAATATAAACAGGGTTTATGTCGAGTGGTAATGCCTTTGTTTCATTGCTGATGCACTGGGAAAACTACGTCCCAAATGTTACCTGTGAGCGAGCTGTTGATATGGACACAGAGGAATACATTTAGTTATCAAAATTAATTATTCACTTGTAGCCTTTACACACCCAATTCTACCCAAATTAAGTATTTGGTGGCAGTAAGTGGTGGGTGATATTGTGACGTGTTAAGATTGGATACCAGGTGCATAACCTGGATTGCTTCTGTGTTGGTGTGTAAAAGGAGTGTATTATTTCTTTTAAGAATTTGTTTCTGATTTTATCCCATGTTCTCCCAATGTAGTAGCCAATTACACCCTCTATTTTTCATGTCAATCCCCCCCTCGTATAGTGAGTTCCCTGCCATAGCCCTGTGATTAATCCATGTTAATTAACCAATTCAATAATACACATTAATTAATTGGTTAATATAGTATAGCTAGTATTTCCCTAATTGACACAAAACATGACATTGAGAGACTGTATACTTTATCACTGTTCCCCTAAGGCTTACAGTATGAAACACATTTTCATTAGCATTTTGTCAGTTTGTAAAATCTTCAAAGATAATATATGTGTACAGATGCGTTTTGTGAATGAAATTCTCCACATGGATTCACACAATTAGTTGTTGGTAATGTAAATACGGTGGGAATTTACATAACAATATGAATTCACGAGAAATAGTGTCATTGCAAAACAAGGTTTGACTGTGACATGCTGGTAACATTTTTGATTTTGTATGGGTGACACCATTTGTAAGGGGTGTGCACACTAGGGGCGTGTGCCTACAAGTGCACAGCTGTGAGCTTGCACAATATACATTTTTACATTTTTAGGCATTTAGCAGATGCTCTTATCCAGAGCGACTTACACAGTTTACATTTCTTTACATACAATCCATTTATACAGCTGGATATTTTACTGAAGCAATTCAGGTTAAGTACCTTTAGCTCAAGGGTACAACAGCAGTGCCCCACCTGGGAATTGAACCAGCAACCTCTGAGTTACAAGCCCAGCTCCCTAACCAGTACACTACACTGCCAGCATTTGATTAGATTAATCATCATCTATTTATTTCAAGGGTTTTTGTTAAGCTGTGCTAAGTGGTTTAAATGAAGAAATGGAATTCATGAAAAACATGTCTTATGTAATGCCCAGTAAATGATGTAATTTAGCATTTTTCATTGGAGGGGTTAATGGGTGAACCCTAGTTTTGATCAGGGAGATGTGTGTGCATATGCTCATCCTTTGCTTTGGCTGTGGTTAAAGAGGCAGCATCTAAAAAACATATATTGGTATAGTTGTGCATCCTGTTTATGTATGTTTATTTGCTATATCATTTGTGTACATTTTTGATGTCTTTTGTTCTCATTACTAATTGTGCACTATATCTGGGCATCTGCCGTATCACTGTCAAATCCTGTTGCCCACTCAACTAGTCAACTCTTCTCGTGTTCTCTAATGAGGTATTTGCACATATTCCTCATTGACTGGAGTCGTAATATTTGATACTAACACTCAACCCAAAACCACTCCTTAAAGGATGCCCCATTATTATTCTCTCCCTTCTAGCTCCCAGCCTCCCACCCTGCCAGTCTCCTGCACTGGTTTACATCGACCAGTTGAGCCACGTGACAGTCGGAAAGCATTTGATTGATCGCAGCCCTTCAGATAAGATCCCTTCTCAGAACGACAAATGGAAACAACCGAAATAGCTCAAAAAAGCCTTCTCTACCATCATGGAAAAACAGGGAAATAGGAAAAATATTTTGTTATTGGGAAAAAAAACTTTAGTTCGTATTTTTTGTAAAACAGGTGAACGCATGGATTTAAACACCACAATTGGGATCACGATTACAATTGCAATCTCTAGTGGGCGACTTTATCTCACGCTGGGAATGAGAAAAGTGACACGCTAACACTGCGTTGATCCCGGGAGAGGGAGGAGCTGTGATGGATGGTTCACAGGTACCGTTCTCTCTGAGGATGGGTGGGCTGCAGTGTCTCCCACCCACATGCGGAACCGTCGCGTTAAGAGATATCCCAGCTTTATCTCCAACCCGCTGGGTCAGCGTGGGCCATCTGTCTTTTCCAGGAAGGATTTGGACCTGAGGTTTATCCGAAGGGTGACCTCTCTCCGACACATCGACAGCAGACAGCTGTCTGTGACGGCCCCAGAGCCCCCCAGTGAGGGCTGAGGTAAACAACAATGGCTCCCTCTGTCCGTGGGGTGGGACGCCAATACTGGGCATCCGCCTCGCCATTGTTTTGGACGTGAACAAGAAGCTGCCTTGATAGATTCCCTTGTGTGTGTGTGTGTGTGTGTGTTATTTTCAGTCTATCCTGTGAGTGACAATGCTCTGGGGAACAGCACACAGACTGGGTTTGGGGATGGGTGTGGGAGAGCTGTTGGTCGGACAGGAACTGAAAATGTTCTGTTTGTTCAGAAAATGGGAGCAGTGCAGGAAACGGCCAACAGGAGCTTCCCTGCGTTTCTATAGGAGGAAATGAGGTGTAGGGATGTATGGGCACACGTACTGGGATACACCTCCAGTCTGGGCCCCTGATGTCATTCGGAGGGCTGTTGCTAATGTGGTGTCACTGGTCAACATGATTTTTCTTGCATGGGGTTTTTCCAACGGATTCTAGCTAACTTTGGGGTGCTGAATCCAAATCGGACATTAGTTTTTGCCTATCACATCAGGTTTTTGAACTATGAAAAATCTTTATTTTTGAGAAAATAGCCATTTTACACTCGAAGTTGAAAAACACTGTTGCATTAGAAGATCGATAGATGCAAAAATGTTTACAATGAAAGGTACCTACTTCAATTACAATATTTAATTGTAAAAACTTAGATTAGGTAGAGTCTTCACAGTTGCAAATCACAAAAAACATAAACTTATGTAAAACATGTTGACTTAAAACATTTGTAAAATTATTTTACATTTTACATTTTAAGCATTTAGCAGACGCTCTTATCCAGAGCGACTTACAAGATGTGCATTAATACATGGTAGGAACAATCATAGTTTGCGCACGAGATCAGTGCAGTAATACAGCAATAGACATCATTGCAGGCATCTGCGTACCATACCTGTAACACTGGGAAGGAAAAGGTTAGTGTAATTCTTATTTCTTTTAATTTATTATTTTTTAATTTTTTTTTAATAGTGTTGAACAAGTAAACAGTGGTGAAGACAATTTAGCTAGATGGACAGAGTTCAGTGGTAGTGGAGTCTGAAGAGGTGGGTTTTGAGTCTCTTGCGGAAGATCGCAAGTGATTCCGCGGTCCTGACCGATTGCGGAAGGTCGTTCCACCAGTGAGGGATCAGGACAGAGAAGAGGCGAGACCGCGAGGAGCGGCTGCCAGGCCCGGAGGGAAGGGACAGTCAGAGGAGGGGGAGCGGAGGGGTCTGGGAGGGGTGTAGGGAGTGATGAGTGACTGGAGGTAAGGGGGAGCAGTACCTCTGGCCGCTTGAAAAGCAAGCACCAGTGATTTGAATCTGATGTGTGCTGCAATGGGGAGCCAGTGCAGAGAGGAGAGTAGAGGGGTGATGTGGGTGAACTTCGGCTGGTTGAACACCAGATGAGCGGCAGCATTCTGGACTAGGTGCAGTGGCTTGATGGTACAGGCCGGAAGGCCTGCCAGCAAGGAATTGCAGTAGTCCAGACGTGAGATCACCAGGGCCTGGACTAGGAGTTGAGTGGCCTCTTGGGTGAGGAACGGTCGGATCCTCTGGATGTCATTACTAGTTAACGAGCGTTGATTAGTTGAATCAGGTGCGCTGGTGGTGGAATTGAGCAAATACATGGACTGGCTGGGGGTCCCCGAGGAGAGGCTTGAGAACCACTGCTGTAGGCTACTACCACATGCTAGACTCACTGCAGGGGTGTCAAACTCATTCCATCGAGGGCCGAGTGTGTGCAGGTTTTTGTTGCAACCAATGCACTACACCAGGTGATTTCAGGTCCCTCCCTTGGTTGAAGAAGTGAGCTAATTAGTGAAATCACCTGGTGTTGTGCATTGGTTGCAACAAAAACCTGCACACACTCGGCCCTCAATGGAATGAGTTTGACACCTGTGTGCTAGAGAGAGAGAGAGAGAGAGAGAGAGAGAGAGAGAGAGAGAGAGAGAGAGAGAGAGAGAGAGAGAGAGAGAGAGAGAGAGAATAAAGTATTTACATATTACAACATTCTTTACAGGAGAGGAAACGAGAGAGAGAGGAATGTATTTACATATTACAACATTCTTTACAGGTGGGAAACGTCGCGCAGGAATGCGTGAATCTCGACGTCCGACAGGTGTGCAAGGCTTGTGTACTCTGCGCTCCGCAACCACGCGTGAGACGAGCCGACCCCGGAAAGCGCTCCAGGTTGTGACCCGCGCCGCGCACTCCCTTCGTATTACTGTTTGTTTGACGCATTCCTACAGCGATGAGCTTCGTCTGCCTCTTTACGCGACACCGCCCGCGCGCGTGAGCCCGTCCTCCTCCGCACATTCCTCGCTCTGTCCGATGGGAGACGACGACAGCTCCTTTATACCCCACTCATCTCCTTAACGTGGACCCGCGGTTTCACATGTGCCCCAAACCCTCACCAATGACAGAATGTCGATCCCTTCGCATTTTGGAAACTTGTTCAAAATTATTTAGATTTTTCTAAGCGTCTCTGTATTTTATTATTATTATTATTATTATTATTATTATATTATTTAATTGGATAAAGTGAATTAATTCATATTTAAAAAATGTTGCACCAAGCGCATAAACGTAAACACTTTGGTCGAATTGATTTTCTGTGTCTGCACTGAGCTGTGGAAATATGAGCGAGTGGCTGTAGTACACGCTGAACACGAAAAGTGAATGCGTCACTCTATTTATAGGTACTTGCTACTTTACTGAGCTCTTGCGCTAGCTGTGATTGTTCTTACCGTGTTTAAACGCACTCATTTTAAGTCACGCTGGATAAGAGCGTCTGCTAAAACTGTAAATGTCCTCGTTTTGAAAAAAAGTCAGACAATTTTGATATTGATTCGATTTTTTTATCTTTAAATTGTATCCACTGATCATTGAAGACCATCATAGCCTGAAGTGAGTTCGGCTGGCTGCAAGCAGGACATCTCCTCCTGACTCAAGAGAGGTGATTGGGCACAGAGGATACAGTGATTTCAAGTGATGAATGAAAAAAATCACAGGAACTAACATGCTCAATATACATGTTAGGAATTTAGCACATTCTCTTATCCAGAGCAACTTACAGTTTACATTTATTTACATATAATCCATCTATACAGCTGGATATTTTACTGAAGCAATTCAGGTTAAGCCCAGTTCCCTAACCATTATACTACACTGCGAGACGTTTATTCGTGTCAGTGTGTGTAAACAGAATGAAGTTTCCTGTGATGCCCAGCGCCTCTTTCAGCACAGTGAGATAGAACACATATGTTCACAGGGCACACGCTAAATTCCCACAAAGCTTCAGTTAAGCTTTGCCATTCATTAACAAGCCCCTCTCTGTGAACACACGAACATATCAACCTCACGGCCATCTGTTCAGAAGTTCTGTAATCTGCTAAATTAATACTGTAAACCGACGGTTGCATCATGCACAGAGTATAATTGAATAGAATGGACTGCAGTCTCCCTTTGTCCTCTGATGGTCGGCAGAGAACATGAAGTAAATCCTTAATCCTGGTATCCGTTCCCCTCCCTACGCACGGAGCGTGATGGGAGAGAGGCTTCCTCACGCTGAGGAATGTGTCTACGGCATGCCTCCATTATCTGAGCAGATAGCTCTATCACCCCGCATTCACATTGTGGATGTTATCCCTGTGCAATTCCAGAGGTCTCTACTGCGCTACTCGCCGTGTCAGTGTGATCTCTCTCATTCTTCACACACTCACACACAGGCGCACACATAATTCATTCGCTGAAAAATCCAACAAATCCATCATCAAACATTATGGCCATTTTCCAGTTCAATTTTAATATCCAACTCTGACACACTCACACACAAACACGCACTAACACTCACTCAAATATGAGATTACCTTAGTAAGTAGGACACAACTTTGTCTGTTAAAACCACCATGAAACGTATATGGAATTTCACCAATGGGTTAATATTTTTAAACTAAGATTTTTAACCATGAAAAAGGCGATAAGCAATAATCTTTATAAATGGCATAAATGATATTTTTTTGCATGGTGATGTTTCGCAGGTGGCATGTCCTTGTGTTTATTGTTAGAGCTGCACTCTGAGGTCGATGTGTTGAGTGTTGGGAAAGATTACCGTACCCCGGGTGGATCTTAAAATATCCTAAACACAAGATAACATTCATATCGCCATCCCACTTTCTTCAAGGTGGTTGTAAGGCCTTCATTCAGAGATAAGGTGCCCAGCAGCTGTGGCCCCAGCCTGCCTTCACAAACACACAGTGGGCACAGATCTGACAGCGTGCTTCTGAGTTTAAGATGCTTCAGGTTACTAAGTGGGTTTAAAACTGACACACGATTTGGAGGATGCGGATGCACAATTTTGATAGATTGTGCCCACAATCTTTGACAAGATTCCACATTGGGGGGTAAAGTTTGGAATGAAAAATGGTAAAAAAAAAAAAAAAAAGGAATGACACACTGAGTGATGAGCCCCTAATCTTAATCTCTAATATATGAGAGAGAGAGAGAGAGAGAGAGAGAGAGAGAGAGAGAGAGAGAGAGAGAGAGAGAGAGAGAGAGAGAGAGAGAGAGAGAGAGAGAGAGAGAGCAGAGAGAGAGAGAGAGAGAGAGAGAGAGAGAGACCCGCACCAGCACTCACTAAGCAGGTTCTTTCCTGTATAATTTCTTGATTACTCTTGCATTAAATCTGCACAAATCTCTTACATTACATTGTCCCCTTTGGGCAAGTAAACTATATTGGAGTAGACTAAGGTGGGTACGTTACTAATACTGGCCAGACACATTAGTGCTGGAGTAGACATTGGAGGGCAGTGAACTTTATTTAATTACCAATTTAAATGACCGTGTAACATTGTTAGCTTCCAGTTACTGGGTAATTACTCGGAAATTGTCTTTGCATTGCCTTTGTACTCTCAGAATCTCTTATAAATTGTGATACAGGGCCAATTAAATTTAATCAAGGCTTTAGTCAGGTTTAGTTGCTCTTCAACAATCGATCTTCAACAATCAATCAATATATAGATACCTTTAAATTAGGTGAAAAGATTTGCTGATAAATGCACTATCAAGTATGTCCAACAGAGGGCAGTATTACCACAGTATTGGCCTCTTGAATAGTAATGAATGAACCTTTAATAGCCACAAGATACAGTAGCACTGCAAGGCTGCTGTGCTTGAGGCTGCAGCTGCTTCCCAAGATGATAGATGTTTCATTTAAGCATGTGATGACAACGGTCTATGTTAGTATATTACTAAATGTCAGAGAGTATCATATTCAAAGCAAATGTTAGCCACTTTGTTCAGCTGAGTGCTTCAGGCAATCAGAGCAGAGTAACCTTCAGGCTTTCCCCACTCTTCACTCACCTGACTACATTGCAAATGAGGGTGAACTGCAAAAAAGGGCCCTCATCAAAAATATTTAGGTTTTAGAACAATCTGACAGAGATATTTCCCCCCACTCACCGGGTGGGTGGGGCCACCACCGTTCCGAAGTCCCGGATGAATTGCCGGTAAAAGTTGACGATGCTGAGGAAGCGTTGCACCTGTTTGACCAAGATGGGGCGTGGCCAGTGGCGAACTGCTTGCGTCTTGATGGGGTCCATCTGGATGCTGCCTGCATGAAGGATGAATCCCAGGAATGTGACAGTGGAAGCATGGAACTCGCTCTTCTCCAGCTTTACCTAAAGCTGGTTCCGCAGGAGCGACTGGAGGACATGTCGCACGTGTTGCTCGTGTTCCTGGATGTTACATTACATTACATTACATTACATTACATTAGCAGATTAACAGAGGCATTTAGCAGACGCTCTAATCCAGTTCCACATTTCTTTACATACAATCCATTTATACAGCTGGATATTTTTACTGAAGCAATCCAGGTTAAGTACCTTGCTCAAGGGTACAATGGCAGTGCCCCACCTGGGATCGAACCTGCAACCTTTGCATTACAAGCCCAGTTCCTTAACCATTATGCTAACACTGCCGCCTCGTTCTGCCGACGTTCCTGGAGAAGATGAGAATGTCGTCCAGGTATACAAACACAAAGCGGTTGAGCGCCTCTCTCAACTCATCATTAATGAGCGCCTGGAATATCGAGCTGTATGGATAATGCCACGGGTTCTTCCCACTACTCGAGGTGCCCATGGATGGCGAGTTCGTCCTTCAGCCCCTCGCTGAAACCCTGCCGGAACACCGCTATCAGCGCCTCGTTATTCCAGCGGCTCTCCGTGGCCAGGGTGCGGAACTCGATGGCGTAGGCCATGACTGTCCAGCATCCCTGCTTGATCCGGAGCAGCTGGTGAGCCGCTTCTGGACCCAGGACCGGATGGTTGAACACCTTCCTAAATTCGGACATGAATCTGGGATAGCTGCCGCAGACGAGCCCTTGTTCCTCCCAGATGGCTGTCGGCCACTGCAAAGCGGTCCTGGTGAGAAGTTTGATACGCTATCCGGGAGCGATCACTGGGGAATTGCGATGGTTGGAGTTTGAAATGCCAGTGAACACTGCGCGTGATGAAACCGCAACATCCCGTGGGATTACCGTCGTAACGTTCCGGTGCCGGAAGACGTGGTTCACAAGGTAAGTGGACTCGGGTGTTGATCATGGGTTCCAGGGGAGGCTGAGAGCCGGCGGTCGGGGGTTTTGATTGAAGCAGCTCTGTGATGGTGGTGAATTGGCTGGCCCCAGAGAGGGGGTCATCATTAAAAACCAGGTGGTGTCTGGAAACAGTGACGTCACGCCTCTGGCCTTTACACCCCTCCCCTCCCTCCCTCCCTCCCTCTCTCTCCTCCCTCTCTCTCCCTCCCTCCCTCCTCTCTCTCTCACCGCGGAGGAGATGGATGGGGGGAAAACCATGGCAATCAGGAAAATAGAGCTTCTCTCTCCCTCTCTCTTTCTCCCTCTCTCCCTCCCTCCCTCTCTCTCTCTCTCCCTCTCTCTCCCTCTCTCTCTCTCTCTCCCCCTCCCTCCCTCTCTCTCTCTCTCTCTCTCTCCCTCTCTCTCTCTCTCTCTCTCTCTCCCTCTCTCTCCCCCTCTCCCTCTCCCCCTCCCTCTCCCCCTCTCTCTCCCCCTCTCTCTCTCTCCCCCTCCCTCTCGGTCTCTGAGCTGGACTCTCAAACAGATACCTGTGAGTACATGAATTGGTTGTTGGCTGTGCATTTACCAGGTTAACGTTCCAACTTGCTATCATAATGTGTGTATGCATACCAATTACTGCTGATAATCAAAACTTGTGTTCCAAGTTGGTAGAGTTCATTTGGAGCTGGAACTGAAACTGAACTGAGTGGCTGTAGCCATGCCAGTAGGACCGGACGCAGAATTAGCCTCAAATATGAAGTTGGTAATAACCTTGGTCTGAATGTCATGAGACAAAAGAAACATGGAGCCTGACTCATCTGTGTGATCTCACCCATTATTCATTAATCAGTTCACATTTCAAACATCCACGCAACACGGCAGAGCCACACTACACACACAACAGGAGGAAATGGAGACATTAATCCAAATGAATGGAAGGTTTTATAAGAGCTTGCAGTATTTTGCAGCTTGCAGCCATTAAAATGTCACTAAAAATCAGTGCAAAGGTAAGGGTGGTCATGTCGCTTCTGTAAGTGCTAGGACAAGAACCAGCCACAATGGGAAGGAATGTGCAATTTGTTCCATTCCTACAGCCATATTTTCTTGGTCTTGGGCAGTATGTTTGAGGGGCCTCCGGTAGCGTATCGGTCTAATGCACCTGTATTGGCTGAGTGTGAGCTACCTATCACGGTGCGGTTTGGGACCAGACTCTGTACCAGACCAGCCCTGGTCCTCAGCCCCGATCGGGGGCGGCGTTTGGCTGTCCGCCCCAGGGGGAGGGGGGAGGGTGAGCTCGGCACGAGTTTGCTGAGAAGTGCATAAGGGTCTCCAGAACGTGGGTGGGTGAATTCCATCTCGACGGAAGCGCAGTTCGCTGCCCTCTGAGAATAAGCTTCCCTTGTAGAGAAGAGTGGTGAAGTCGTGTGGAGAGGGCAAATCGAAATATATAGAGGGTGTAATTGGCCCACTAAATTGGGAGAAAAACGGGAGAAATTCTGAAACAGATTTACAAAATAAAGAAAAAAAGAAAGTTGTTTGGTTGCCCACACCAGATGGCCACTGTGTGTCTCTGTCTACCTGTGATTACGGCAGAGCTTTTCTGATCTGTCTGGGGATAAGCCTCTCTTGGTTCTGCACTTAGCTTGTCCAGCCTCTTCGATCTGTCTGCAGTGTTTGGCGCAACAAGCAAAAGTTGCCAAGCTGAAAACCAATATCCCCGATAGACAATTTTTTGGTCAGGAAAAGCTATGAAGCTGGCAAGCTCGTCACTGTAGCCTGGTGCAAAGCAGAGCATTACAGCTTGCTTGCTACAGAAAGCTGCAGGAGCTAACTCATTCCCTAACACTAAGCTTGTAATAATGGGCCCAACATATTATAAGGCAATCAATAACATCGTAGGAAAGTGAATTAAAATCAGTGATGTAATTGGCTAATCACAGTGTGTTACCTGAAACCAGAAACAGTCTGCACACAGGGGGTAAGAGAGATGACAAAGGACTCCTTCTCTTATCCAGATCACTTGTCTGTAGTATAGATGTCACTTGTATCTAAATGATAAGTTATCCGAGCTGTGTGCGCAATAACCTGCTTCAAAAAGCCCATAAATACTGTATGTATTGGTTCCAATAATTTTTCTAGTCTCCACTGGGTTCTTTCCATTCGCCTCCCTGTGGGAATGGTCCACTTTCAAACACCCTGTGACAATTTTATTTAGAAGAGCACCGTGCCAAATAAACCTTGATCGATTGATCGCTTGATTGAAACAGGAGCCGACACGTTTGAGAACCAGGAGCCGGGCATCCGTTTGAGAACTGTGCATAATGCATATGGTTAGGATATGGACTCTGTGCTGATCCAGGATCAGTTTAGCCTTTTAGTTCATAATGGATATGGTTAGGATATGGACAGCGGAAACCTGGAGTGCTGATCTAGGATCAGTTAGGCTTTTAGCTCATGATGGATATGGTTAGGATATGGACAGGGCAAACCTGGGGCTGTATGTACAAAGATTCACAGAGTAGGAGTGACATGTTTACATTTGTATGTAATCTAAAGCACAACACAAAACATCTGGATATTTGCAACCTTAAATATATCATTTAAAAGGACATGAAGACCACAGTCGATCCTTTGTTGTTTGCAGAATCTCCAAGTTTAATGTACTGTCAGTACAATAGACTTTAAAACCTTTGAAAAAAAGGAAGTACGCCTGTCATGAAAGCAGCTTGTGTGCGAGCAACTCACCTTTATAGCATTAAAATAATAGAGTAAATTCACATGGAACAAAGGAACCAGCAGACAACTCTTGAAAATAATGTTAATGTATTAAGGGAAATTAAGGATGTTCTTTTTCAGGCTTTTCACCGAATTTTTTAAAATCGCTGCTTTTATCTTTCTCCACTCGCTCTGGATAAGAACGTCTGCTAAATGTTTAAAATGTAAAATGTAAAAAAATGATGTACCAGCTCGATGAACTATGACTATGACAGCACCAATCAATGCTGTGCAACATCTACGCAACATGTTGCAAGTTAGATTTTTGTGCTAGGTAGCCTACAACACCCTCTGCGACATCAACACAACCTCTGCAACATCAACGCAACCTCTGCGACGTGTTGCAGAGGATGTTGCGTTGCAGTCGCGTTGCAGTCGCTCGAGCATGCAGAGGCCTTTAGATTTTTGTGCTAGGTACGCGACATCCTCTGCAAACCCTCAGCAACATCAACGCAACCTCAGCAGAGGATGTCGCATCGTTTAGTCCCACAGTTTAGATTCCCTTTCACTGTCGTCATATTCGGAAACGCCCCCACCAGGAAACTCGATAAAATACTGATACAAATGAACATCAGAACAATGACGACAACACATAGTGAAGTGGGCCAAAACATTTTTACGTTCTTCTCTGGTTTCTGTGTAATAAGAGATACCATCATTTTTAATGATCTCTGAATTAATCTACAGAGTAGAAAGAGAGCGTGTTGATGAATGATATGATGATACACAGGTAACAAAGAGTGATTTAATGTTTCAGTATGTATGAAGCATCATGATAGTGCTGTTGCCCAATACTACAGCAATTTTATTTTATGTTAGAGTATCTCAAAGTGTAGAGTCAGACTGAACTAAAAGTCACACTTTCATTAGGATGTAGGGGGACACTGCAAATGTATGTGTATGTGTGACTGTATGCCACTACAGGTGCGCGAATCCACACACAATTGCATGCAGGTCTGGAAATATCACAATACTGGACTTCTAAGTTCTATAACTAGGGCTAAGGACTCGGGTCGGTTACATTACATAAAAATCGAAACCATATATTAAACGTTCATTCATTTAATATCAATGTGACAACCATGTTCTTATTGCGATAAACTCTTGATAGCTTTGACACAATGGCAACAGACATTTTTTCCCCCAGAGATCGTTTGCTTTTCCATTAGAACGCCATTCCCAGTGTTACTCTTGTGGTCTGAACGGGATGGCAGTCAGATTCCATAACAGACTGAGAAGGACTGGGAACGAGAAGGAGGACATTTTTATGAAGATCAACAGCATAAATCCCACTTCCCTGGACGGCCCATAAATATTACAGTCGCTCTGAAATTTGACTTGTAAATTGCAAATGGCCAGAACATAAACATTTTTATGTATAATTTTGTGACATAAATCTGCTGATGTGTTTTATAATACAGTAGTGGGCCTGATTGATGTGTGCCACGTGGCTGGGATATACGTACTGCCCTTCAGAGCTCTCAAACACAGAGCCCTAGAGCAACGGTGTGCTCATATCCCTCAGCCTCAGCCCCACTGTCACTACTGGCGCCTATTACCACACATGGGGCGGCAGTGGGGCTCAGTGGTTAGTGACACGGGCTGGCAAGTGGAGGGTTGCTGGTTTGAATCCCAGGAAGGCCAACGCAAAACAATTAACTGGAAACCGGAGGGATGACAGTTCACTTCCTGGGGCACTGCTGAAGTGCCCTCAAGCAAGGCACTGAGTCCCTAAACTGCTCCAAGGGCGCTGTAATATGGCTGAACCTGCGCTTGGACCTCTCTGGCAAAATACATGTGTGTGCATCTAGGAGAAGTATGTGAACGGATAAATTATTGTTATTACTATTATCTGACAGGGGAGATCAACATTGCAGTGTAGTGGTGCGATGACCGGACTCATGGCCAAAGGGTTTAAAGGTTTGAATGTGACATGTGGTGGTGCATGGACTCATAAAGCCATTTAAGGACATTGAGTTACACAAACATCTCTCCATAAAGAAATCACGAATGCTGAAATAAAAAATGCCAGCTAGCCTCACTAAAGCGCTAGAATCACTACAGCGCAAGGAAGGAGGACTTCCGGAAAAGCTTCCTGAATTATTTTTTATTTTACTCAAAATTATATTTAGTCTCGGTGGTGGATAAAGGGTAATTAGACACACAATTATATACATCTGTTATTACTAATTGCGAGTATTTAAAAATATATATTTTCATACCCTAATCTTATTAAAAAATGATCTTTAGCTCAGATATTCAAATTCGTCCTTAATTTTCTAGCTCCCTGTGCTGTATGCCTCCCGAATCCCCTGAGGCATTCCTGAATCCCTTTCACGCCGGAATGAGTGCATTACATAAACATAGTAAATATATTCGCCGTCCGCGAGGTTGGGCATATGTCTCTCACTCTCACTCAGCGTTGGATGGTGTCTGCGCTGGATTCGCCTTCGTATTTGTGCAAACTTCGGCACTGCTGACGGGAATAAAAATATAAACGGAGGAGAAGAAGAGATGAAGCGGGATTTGGTTATAAAGCGCATTCTTTTTCGAGCGAATTGGAATTCCTGCGAACAGGCTGATCGTCTGCTGTGTCAGTGCGGATGGAAGTGCAAACAGAGACGATTACAGGTAAGCGATCGCGTGGACGGGACTTTGTACTGACACGGCGGGGGACGGAATTGACAGTTTTTTAAAGTTTCAAATGCCATGTTTGTGAGGATTGCGCCTGACACGCTAGTCCAGGTAAGGCGTGTTACCTGTTCTGCCACTGCACTATCGTCACTGTACGTTAGGGATTTTCTTTAAAGAGAGAGAAAAAAAACCCTCAATTTTCTCACCATCGCCAGCACCACTGATCTCAGCCGTTATCGTTGCCGTGCGAAGCGATGCTATTTAGACCCGAGGCGTTTTACTCCGAGGCGCAGTGAGTATCCCATAATTATTCAGTGTATTAAAACTTGATTCGTTTTGACCGTTTATCTCCGTGCACGCGTGTCTGTGTTCGCTGCTGCTGCTGCTCGGTTCTATTGGGGCCAGTGCGATCTCTAGAGAGAGACAGGATCTCGCAACGTGAGAGTCATTTTCCCACCTCGTTTCGGAACAGCTCTCTGCAGTAAATGCGATATCGCACAACGTGAATACTAAAGACACAAAATGCTACTGCCGCAACTGTAATAGTAATCACACTCTCACACGCCGACCGTCAGAATAATCACCAGGAAGCACGATTGCAGCTGTAAATGAATGTTTCTCTACTTTTTGTTTTCCCTGTAAGACATAGCTACGTGGTGTTGTGGCATCAGTATTGAGAGTGTTTTATACCAGTGATAATTCGTGGAAAGCGCGCGTTGCTTCATTCAAAATTAATAATTACCCGAAATGCCCCCATCTTTCATACGAGGCGACGACGATAACTTGTGCAAATCTTACGACTGAAGCATTTCCTTGCGGAACAGCTTGCGGGCGGCATGTAGTGTAATGGTTAGAGAACTGGACTTGTAACTCAGAGGTTGCTGGTTCAATTCCCAGGTGGGACACATCTGCCGTTGTACCCTTGAGCAAGGTACTTAACCTGAATTGCTTCAGTAAAATATCCAGCTGTATAAATGGATTGTATGTTAAGAAATGTAAACTGTGTAAGTCGGTCTGGATAAGAGCGTCTGCTAAATGGCTAAAATGTAATGTAAAAACGGAAGCTCGTGTAATGTGGGGACGCTTAACGGCTCTGGTGTCGCACCTTATTGTAACCCCCCTATTGTAGCCTATTGAGGTGGTTCGGTTCAGTTTTGGGGGTATCTTGTGCTTAGTTGGTATGGTCCTATTAAGAAGACTACATTACATTCCATTTTACATTACAGGCATTTGGCAGACGCTCTTATCCAGGGCGACGTACAACAAAGTGTTAACCGTAGTCAAGAACAGTTTAGCTGAAAGCCACCCTAGTGGGAAGTACAGTTCCAGGTGCTAGGAGCAACCACATAGTTAAACTAGGACCCTGTAGGTAAATCTGTAGCCACAATTCAAAGGTAGCAATAAAACAATCAGTGCGGAAAATAATGCCTAAGCCGAAGCTGGCAGTCATCAGTGGTATTCTGACTGCGAGCAAGTGCCTGAAGCAGTTCATTTTTCCTTTTTTATATCAGGCATGCACGTGTAGGCTCATTGGGACCTGGGTTAACATGTTTTGTGTGGAATAACTCAAATACTTAGCAAGCAAAGGGTGAAATATCGTTATTCATGGATATAGCTACTGCAAAACAAAACATTCGTCGTATATTATCAACATGCATTCATTTAAAATGTACGCGAATGCGTAACTGTCTCACCGATAAATGTATGATCAGTGTGGAATCATTTTAAATGAATATATCACCTTCTCTGCGCGCGAAGCAAACGAATTGCGACAAGACTCGTGCTAATTGTCTCAAACTAATTTTAATACCTTTATAATACCCGATTAACGAAACTAGTTTTAAAAAAGAAATGAGATATGATTTAACAACGTCCTCAGCCCTACAGTGTACACGAGGTATTTTAGAGCTCAGGGATATGATGATAAGTCTCAGCCGAAACCAACCCCTAAATTATGGGTAATTTAATTTGGGACTGACTCGCATTGTTGCTAAATTATTTTAATAACGCCGCCGGGGAATTGGGGTTCTGAAGATTGAGCGTTTAAACTAAGGGGAGGGGAGGGGAGGGGGAAATCCCCAATATCCACCCCGCTCCCTCCTAGCTAGTCACGGGCGTACCCACGGACGCGTGGACCTAATAAATCCGTGTTCAGTGCGAGGCTGGCTGACTGCTGTTACTCGTGTATTAGCGGAAAAAATATATATTACTATTTTCTTTTCGAGGGCTTTGGGCTTCTTCGCTTGTCTAACGTCGCGCAGGTGGCCACACGAGCCATTCATCACCGACGGGCGAGTGCAGCAGGCTCACATTCAGCAGTAGGTGCTCTCCCCACACCTGCGACACGGCAGACTGAGTAAGAGATGTGAGTGCGATCCACGCGGCACAGTCGGGTCCAGACACACGGTTTACGCAGCCTGAGAACCACACACACAAAGTGCCAGAACAGACACAAAGTCCTGCGCAAAACTAATACAGATATCCACTCCTGTACAGACAACAGAACAGACACCAACTCCTGCACAGACACGGAGGTTCTTGTCTCATGGCTGGGTCCATGGCCATTGGTCGGCTGAAAGGATGCTCACTGCATTTATGAATCCCTCCATTTGTCACCAGATGCAAACAGAGCACCATGACCCCACTGTTCTGCAGCGCTCTCGACCCGTGGGCCCGCGAGAGGAAGAGGAAGAGGAAGCGCGAGTTCAGACGCTTTCGCTTCTAACGATGTTAAACGAGCGTAATTAAGCAGGCGCGCGACGCGCACAAACATTACATTACATTTTAGGCATTTAGCAGACGTTCTTATCCAGAGCGACTTACAGTTTACATTTCTTTACATACAATCCATTTATACAGCTGGATATTAACTGAAGCAATTCAGGTTAAGTACCTTTAGCTCAAGGGTACAACGGCAGTGCTCCACCTGGGATTTGAACCTACAACCTTAACGTTACAAGCCCAGCTCCCTAACCATTATACCACACTGCCGCCTACGACAACAAACGACATTGTGTTTGAGTCCCCAGAAGCCGCACGGATTAATCGCCTCGCCGATTTCCTGTGGCGTACGAATAATAAAGAGGCGAAGGATCTCTGACGTCCGTCCCCGCGTTGGTACACCGCCGTTGCCCAGAACGAAGGGCAGATTTATGGCCGTCGAACGCATTCCATCACCAGTCCGGTCTAACGCCCCGGCCGCTGTCAAAGGCGCCTCATTGTCCCCCCGCTTCACCCTGAATATTGAGCGTGAAGAATTGACCGTGCATCCGCCGGGCGATTTACGGCGTGACGACCGCGTTCGTTCAGCGGTTAGTGCTGTGATTGCCTACACTGATATATACGCCTGGTTCTGAGGCGGAGGTGGAGGAGCAGTGCATGGTGGGAGTGGGGGACGGAGCCCCTCCCCTCTCCCTGTTCCCCGCAGCACGCCCTCCAATTATCACCTGTCACCCGCCAGCACGCGTTCACGGGCTCTGCGGATGAGCAGACCGCTCTGATTTCTCTTTTGCTTACACGTTCGGCAGCGCGTTGATCTCCTAATTTAATGTGTTACGTTCCTGCAGCGTTGCCTTAAAGTAGTAGCAACCTCGGCATAGTGGACCTGCCCTCTCACTCTGCACTGCTTTTACATTCTGAGCACTATTTATATATATATATATATATATATATATATATGCAAAACCTTTATAAGTACACATTTTTGCCTTCTCATAGTGGTTTCTGCAATTTAATGCTTTGGAGGATGCATACGCATGCCTAGGTTATGGTAAGGTTTGTAGGTTGGGTCTAAGGGCAAAGAAAAGCAATCTTAAAATTTGAAAAGCACTACACATTGTCTGTGCATTACTCGTATGCATGCACGTCCTCGCAGGCTCATGACACATGCAGCCAGGCGGCCTTCTTTGATCTTGCCTCACGCCTTGTCACGTGGCATCTGTTTGGCGTTACGGACAATTCTGACCTACCGGCCTTCCATAGTCAACTGTTTAGTGTGCGAGACCAGTTTGCAAGTGGTTAGCTAGGCGTAGCTAACGTAGCTAGCTACAACATCATAATGGAGATCCTCAAACGGCTGCAGCAGAAGCTGAGCGCCAGCAACACCACCGCTACCACCACCACCACAGCCAGAGACACAGAGGCACAGTGTGCACTGCAGCTAGCTACTGGTTTCAGATACACCCTTACTGGTTTTGTTCTGGAAGCGGGCCTGTCGTAAAGGAAGCTGCAATGCTATTGCAATGTAATGACCACATTTATGCATGCCATTATGTATACATGGATGCTAGGGCTGCATGCGCTGCCGGCGTGCGTAGAGTCCCAGTGTGCTGTTCGATGGCCAGGTGTCTCCCGTGGGTGCAGGGGTGATGAGCCACATTCTCTCTCATCATTTGCTCCACCCCTCCTCATCTGGGTGGGTAATGTAGACCGGCCCCTGAGCCCCTCCCCGGGTGGGTAATGCTCTCCCTGAGTGCTCCCGGTGAGCGCTCTGCAGTTTTACACTGACCTTTTAAAACTGCTCTTCTGTCTCCCGCCTTTCTTTCCTCTCCAGGTGAAACTTTGGTCGTAATTTGTGTCACTTTGCGGCGGCTGTAGGAGAATGAGTTTCCACAGAGAGGAGAGGAGTTTTGACAGCTTTTTAAAAAGTGCTCATTTCAGTTCCAGGGCCTGTAACAACACATTTTAGAGCACCGGGCCCCTTTGTTGGTACAGCTTTTAATTCGTACGCTGTTAGCGGCTTTTTAAGTCACGGATGATGCATAACAAATGTGAACTTCTTAAGGCTTTTTCCGTGGAAAAGATAGTGTTTTTGCTTCACAAAATTGTTTTTTTTTACTGCTTGTTAAATATCTCGATACAGCTGATGAATAAAAATCTAGTCAGTACATTTTTTTCACTACAAGAAAATGTTTTCAAAGTATCACAATGCATTAATCAGTTGACTTTGGTGACCGTTAAACTTTTTTTTATTTAAATGTTTTTGGTGTGCACACTTGGCCTTTTTATACAACAGGATGTCACGTGCCAACTGCAGACAATCAGTGAAAGTTGAGCCGTTATCCTTGCCTGTATTAAAGACACTTTCAGATTTATCCCACGATTTAGTGATTAAGAAGCAAACCCAGATGCATCGGTGTTCTCCTCCAGGGAGGGGACTGGGGGGCACCTGCCCCCACAGAAATTTGGTTGGCCATCCTGGCTGCCACCCTACTTCATCTGGCTCTTGATTGGTTATTAGGCTGTCAATCACATTTTTTCAAACGTATTACATTTTGAATGTCCCCCCCTGTGTGGTTCTGTGCCACTCTTGGGCCCCCCCTGTTAAAGTGGTCTGGGCCCACCACTGCTGTGCGTGGGTTATGTCTGATCAGTGGACATGTGCGTTTCATTGTGTGTTGGGTTGTTTGTAATGTGTTCAGCCTTACACAACCCACAAGGGGGTTTCATCACAATGCCATGATTCCCCTGAGCTCATAAGCTACTTTAGCGTTTGATTGATGTGACCGTTTCAATCATTTTTATTGTGCCAGAGGAATTACCTGATGGGCTACTCCACACCATCGGGTGGGTGTTGACGGTTCACCTGAGATGAGTTCCATATATCTACATTTACATTTACATTTGAGATATAGATATATAGATAGAGAGAGATGAGATATATCTAAGATGTACGTCACGTCTCTGGAATGCCTGTACAGAGGAGGAGGCCGTGGTCGTGTGTGTGGGGCCTCTCCGCTCGTCAGAGCTCATTGTGATTCTGTGGCGTGGAGCAGCTTGGCGTGAGCATACGGCCAGCCATCATCCCAGCTTATCTCTCAGCGCGCCCAGCAGAGAAGCATAGTGCGCCATCCTCTCCGTCTCTGTTATGACTTGGCTCTGATTTTCAATCACACACTGTAAACGCTGGCCCCGCGGATGTCGTAACTTACCGACACCGAAGTGCGAACGCTTTCCAACGTGATGGAGTCATTAAGTCACCTGCGAGTTCTAAAATTGTAAATCAGAAGACGCTTAGACGCAGGCACGGCCTCGGTGTGGAATTAGCGCTGTCAGTCATCTACGCGGTCTCTGCCAAATCTCAGCGTGAAGCTCTGTCGGTGGCTCTTCCACAGCGCCATTTTTATCTCGCAGTTGTGTGACCAAATACGGACAGTGAAATAACCCCCCCCCCCTTTCTCTTCCCTACTCTCCCACTCCCTCCCTTTCTCCCTCTTCCCTTTCTCTGTTTACCTCTCTCCCTCTCTCTCTCTCTCTCTCTCTCTCTCTCTCTTATTTCTCTCTTTACCTTCCCCTATTTATCTCTCTCCCTCTTCCCTTTCTCTCTTTACCTTTTCTTCTCTCCATCTCTCTCTCTGGTCCTCTTTATTTTTTGTCTTTCCTCTCTCTTCCCTCCCCCTGGCATGTCATTATTCGCTGTCACTTATCCATCACCCACTGTGCCAGTCAGATGGTGCTGGTTCTGTGTGGCTCAGTTGGTAGAGCATGGTGTTGGCAACGCTTAGGTTGTGGGTTCAATCCCCACTGGGACCACATATACTGAAATATGTTTGCTTTGGATAAAAGCGTCTGCTAAATGGCGTATATTATTATTATAGATGGAGCTGTAGAGACAGGTTTACAGATGTGGCCTTGCTTTGTGGTGCAGATGTTTTATTCAGTAAAGATGAATGAAGAATCTGGAGGGTGTTATGGATGTAAATATCCTCATTAGCCCTATTTATCACCCCTAATCCAATTACATTCTGTTTGTCTATTTAACTATTCTAAGCATTTTTCCTGTTTGGGAACTTACCTGACAGAGCACAAAACCACCTGAATGTTGGCTCAAAAGACCTTATCTCATTCTCTCTCTCTTTCTCCCTCCCTCTCTCCCTCTGCCTCTCTCTCTCTCTCTCTCTCTCTCTCTCTCTCTCTCTCTCTCTCTCTCTCTCTCTCTCTCTCTCTCTCTCTCTCTCTCTCCCTCTGCCTCTCTCTCTCTCTTTCTCTCCCTCTGCCCCTCTCTCTCTCTCTCTCTCTCTCTCTTTCTCTCCCTCTCTCTCTCTCTCTCTCTCTCTCTCTCTCTCTCTCTCTCTCTCTCTCTCTCTCTCTCTCTGTCTATCTCTGAGTGATCACCTTCATCCTCTGGTGAAGCATTGCTATCCTGAGGGGAGTGGTCTCTTCCAGGGTGACAATGGCCCCATCCACAGGGCATGAGTGGTCACTGAATGGTTTGATGAGCATGAAAACAATGTAAACCATATGCCATGGCCGTCTCAGTCACCAGATCTCAACCCAACTGAACACTTCTGGGAGATTCTGGAGAGGTGCCTGAGACCGTGTTTTCCCACCACCATCAACAAAATGACGTTTTTTTTTTTCTTGTGGGAGAATGGTGTTGTATCCCTCCGATAGAGTTCAGACCCTTGTAGAATCTACGCCAAAGCTCATTGAAATGGCTGGTGGTGGCCCAACGCCTTACTAAGACACTTTATGTTGGTGTTTCTCTTATTTTGGCAGCTACCTATATCTCCCCCTGTAAATCCGATAATGCATCTTACGTTGGATATTTAGAGTTCAAACATGTTCCCCATGGCGGACTCATGGGGGAGGGTGAATTGATATAAATAGAGGCTATAATTGGCAACCAAATTGGGAGAATAACTTGGAAAAATTAGAAACTATAAATGTGGGAAAAAAACAGCAAAAAAAAACCATTAGCCTTTCCCAGTTCTATTTCATTCAAAGCAAGGGCATAACCACATATTAAATATGGTTACATATAAATATAAATTAAATATATTACATATAAATATTCAAAGATATGTTTGAAGTGTCATTAGTGTCAATGATGTGTACTCCCGTGTCATTTCCTCTTCCTCACAGGTTCTGATGTACTTGCACACTCACAAACGCATTAGTCAGTATATTATGGACGTCTACCGTATTTGACACCTAACCTTTTCTCCTCCTCCATGGCTTTGCAGGTACACGATGCCTTCCAGTAAAAGAAGAGACTAATCTCCGATCGACAGAGTACTGGATCGAGCCGTTCTTCCACCCTGGGGAAAGCCAGTCCCCCGAGTCGCCCGGAGAAGAGATGGTGTCCTTTACGTGGAGACGGACCTGTTTGGCCTTTTACTGCTTGTTCCATGTCCTCGTCTCGCCATTGTCTGCTTCCAGGCCACAGCAGCCCGTCGATGGGGAGTACAGCACTTTCCACGTGGAGAACCCTGAGTGGACCCTGAACCACCTGGCGGTGGACTCCCGGAACGGGAGCGTGTACCTGGGGGCGGTGAACCGGATCTACAAGCTCTCCCCGGCCCTCGAACTCCAGGTGTCCCATCAGACCGGGCCGGACGAGGACAACCGCAAGTGCTACCCGCCGCCCATCGTCCTGCCCTGCGGAGAGCCGCTGGCCCTCACCAACAACGTCAACAAGATGCTGCTGGTGGACTACCGCGAGAACCGGCTGCTGGCTTGCGGGAGCCTGTTCCAGGGCATCTGCAAGCTCCTGCGGCTGGACGACCTGTTCAAGCTGGGCGAGCCGTCCCACCGCAAGGAGCACTTCGTCTCCGGGATTAACGAGAGCGGCTCCGTCATCGGGGTCATCGTGTCGTACAGTGACGCCGCCACCGCCGACAAACTCTTCGTGGGCACGGCTGTGGACGGTAAGCCCGAGTACTTCCCCACAATCTCCAGCCGCAAGCTGGCGCGCAACTCCGAGGAGCAGGGCATGTTCGCCTACGTCTACCAAGACGAGTTTGTGGCGTCCATGATCAAGATCCCGTCGGACATGTTCACGGTGGTGCCCGACTTCGACATCTACTACGTGTACGGCTTCGGCAGCGGCAGCTTCGTCTACTTCCTGACGCTGCAGCCCGAGATGGGGGGCCCGGCGGCGGGCTCGTCGGGTGCTCGCGAGCAGGTGTACACCTCCAAGCTGGTGCGCCTGTGCAAGGACGACACTTCCTTCAACTCGTACGTGGAGGTGCCGCTGGGCTGCGTGAAGGGCGGCGTGGAGTACCGCCTCCTGCAGGCCGCCTACCTGTCCAAGGCCGGCGCCATCCTGGCCCGCTCGCTGGGCGTGGCGCCCGACGCTGACGTCCTGTACGCCGTCTTCTCCAAGGGCCAGAAGCGGCAGCCGCGCGAGTCCTCACAGGAGTCAGCGCTCTGCGTGTTCCCGCTGCGCGAGATCAACGAGCGGATTAAGGACCGCCTGCAGTCCTGCTACAAGGGGGAGGGGACGCTGGGCCTGGCCTGGCTCAAAGTCCAGGATATCCCCTGCATCAGCGCGGTGAGTCGCCTTTGACACGCCGCCAGTGGGGTTGTGGGATGTATGTTTAAACTATGATTGTTCCTACCATGTATTTATGCACATCCTGTAAGTCGCTCTGGATAAGAGCATCTGCTAAATGCTTAAAATGTAAATATAAATTTAATGTTTGTGCCGTTTTTTTTTTCTCCTTATCTGGCAACTGTAGACTTGTGAACGCTTGAAGGGAAGAGTGTGCTCACAGTTATAGTGTCTGTAACTCTGAGAGATTCTGAAACTTTTATACGAGCAAATTACTGGCATCTACTTCTGTCACAGGAGGGATGGCAACAGTGTGGAGCAGTGGTCAGAGCAGCAGTGTGTAGCAGTCTTCAGAGCAGCAGTGTGGAGCAGTGGTCAGAGCGGCAGTGTGCAGCAGTGGTCAGAACAGCAGTGTGGAGCAGTGGTCAGAACAGCAGTGTGGAGCAGTGGTCAGAGCAGCAGGGTGGAGCAGGGGTCAGAGCAGCAGGGTGGGGCAGTGGTCAGAGCAGCAGTGTGGAGCAGTGTTCAGAGCAGCGGTGTGGAGCAGCGATCAGAGCAGCAGGGTGGAGCAGTGGTCAGAGCTCTGGATTGGTGGGTGGCAATTCAAAGCTATATCTCTGAGTAAGATAGTTTACCTAAATTCCTCATGTGGTTCTCTGTGGCTCAGTTGGTAGAGCACAGCGTTGGCAACGCTTAGGTTGTGGGTTCAATCCCCACTGGGGCCACATATACTGAAAATGTATGCATTCACTACTGTAAGTCGCTTTGGATAAAAGCGTCTGCTAAATGGCGTATATATATATACTGTATAGATGTGAAGAAGTATAGCTGCACAAATTGGCCTAAATTGAACTTGCAAAGGATGTCCAGCTGCAAGCATTGTGATTTTTCCTGGAAACGGACATCTGTCAGACAAGTAAAGTGGGATAATGCAATCAAAGGGTAATGTAGAACTCCAGGCTTGCGTTTCCCAGGGCTGATGGGAGTCGGGGATGACACCAAGCTGAGATGAGGTAGCACAGATGAGGCAGCCGCTGTGTATAACTAGCTCCGCTTTTCAAGTCCTCTGTCTTATGTTTGACAAGATGTGTTTTTCCCCTCAATTAAAACAAGGCTGAGTGGTCCTGAAGCTCATTAGGTGAGCTGGGGACACACACACACACACACACACACACACACACACACACACACACACACACACACACACACACACACACACACACACACACACACACACACACACACACACACACAGACACACACACACACACACACACACACATGGGCCAGAGACACACACACACACACACGCACACACACACACACACACACACACACACACACACACACACACACACACACACACACACATCACAAACACACACACAGACGCACAGACATAATCACACGCGCAAACACACACACCACAGACATAATCACACACACACACACACACACACACACACCACGCACAAACACACACACTCACGCACACACACACACACACACACACACACACACACAGATGGTTTCCCCAGCTCAGATCATTAAAATAGATGTGGACGATTGTGTGTATTGTACGTGGATTTAATGAAATCCTCCCACACACAGACACGCACGTGCACACACACACCCACGCCCATCCACAGATGAATTACATCGTGACATGTCACAGGATATCGCATTCGCCACTACTCACAGTCTTAAATAAAATTATGTTGTTATGGAGCACAACTGAATACCATTGTGGAATGTCCCGTTCTGTAGCGTCGACTGGTTTCGCAGAATCCGAGGTCTTGCAATAATTGCTATTTCAATGAACAGCAGTGGCCCCAGATTTACAGCTTGGGTGGCAAACATTTTCACTGCCCTTGAAAGTGGTCCCAAATCTGTTCAATACACCAAAAGAATATTATATAATTCTCTGCATTTCTTTCTCTTCTGATAAACGCTAAAATAAAAAACCCAGATTGGTCTGCTTGTATATTAAGTAGGCCGAACACCAGTGTAACTACAGTGTAACTGCTTCACAAGTGCCCTGTAAATCACAGTCGCTAACGCTAAGCAGCGGATGATGGTTTTTGCCGTAATGCATATTGTCTCATTAACTGTACTCTTACCTTGATTTATCCACTTAGCACTTACCCAGGGTGACTCGTACACACACAGATATGTAATGAAGCTGTTGGGGTTAATTACCCCACTCAGGGGTACAAGAGCAATGCCCCTCTCACTATTTCAACACACACCCTCCTGCTTAAAAGCTCATTTCTCAGTCCCAAACTCCGTCCTGCTACACTGTATAGTTATATGGTGTGTGTGGCTCAGTAGGTAGAGCATGGCGCTGACAATGCTTAGGCTGTGGGTTCAATTCCCACTGGGACCACATATACTGAAAAATGTATGCATTCACTACTGTAAGTCGCTTTGGATAAAAGCGTCGGCTAAATGTCATATATTTGTATAATATTATTATATAGGCGTAACACAGCGCTTGGCGGCGGATACTGTGTGAACAGCAGGCTTTTTGACTTTGTGTTTCTAATATATATATATGGTCCATTTGACACAAGGTACCCAGGGGGAATAATCCAAAAAGAGCTTGGATGTTGCAGATGAATAAATCACACACCGTGCCTACTCAACAGTATGTGTCTGGAAGATCTGCATCTATAGATCATTGTGAAGTGACATTTGACCTATAAAAGGCCCGCGTGCGATATTTGCCACGCCAGCAGAAACACCGGTGGGGGAAACACGGTAAATTTTCCACTCGTCTGTGTCCCTGTGTTCATGTAAACCTGGACACCTCTCCCAATACGTCTATGTATTTGCTCAAACGCAGACACCTCTACTACCAGATCTCTGTATTCACATCTATCACCCTACGTACCTACAGTCATGTGACCATAGACCCCTCTTCCACTAAATCAATGTAAACATCGACTGCTCTGTAGCCACATCTCTGCATGAATGTGACCGTAGACCCCCCTTTCACTAAATTCATGTAAGCATAGACGCCTATTCAACTGCTTCCCTGTATTCACCTAAACTCAGACACCCTCTGGATTTTCTTGAAACAACATCTTCAAAATGACCTTGCCAACCTTGCATCACCACTCTTAACGGTCTCCAGTTATATGTCATTAAAAACAAATTGCTGTCCACTTTTTTACGTTGATCAATCACGCTAGTTTTACATTTTAAACGATTTCTGTTCAATTTGAATATTATCTTTTGAATATGAGTTTTTGTGAGTTCACCTCACCACCTCGTCTCTTTTTCACACGAAAGCTATTCTAGAGCCCTCTCCGAGTCACATTTATATTTTATATATTATATTTAATATCCTTTTTTCAGGGGGATTATCTTTTTATCAGTTTTTGCAAACGTTGAGTTCTCTCCTGTATCTGTGTAAATCTGTGCATAGTTACAGCAGTGTGGTTTTAATCAGAGGCAACCAGTCTCCCATACCCCTGAGTTTATACTTTAAAACTCATCATGGGGCTTGTTCTCCATTGTAATTAAATCTCCATAGGTGATAATCCAGCAAAGGTTGTAATCCATCACAGTGACATCACTCACCAATCTCCTCTCACTCTGCAGGGGCACACATGGCTCCTCCTCTGTGTGTGTGTTTTTTTTTACAATCATCCATACTATTTTGGATGTCTTTATATTGTTATTTCTCCCAAAATATCAAGGCCTCATTAGCTGTAATCTGAGTGTGTACTGTGCCCAGATCTGAGGCAGGTTCATTGCTGACAGGTAGGATCATACATAAACATGAATTATGAAAACAATCTAATGAAAACACATTCATCATCCTCTCTCTCTCACACACACACACACGCATACAGAGAGACACACACACACACACACACACACACAACACAAATGTGGGTCCCACACATTTCCCAGCATGCTTTTTGTCCCACAAGTTCTATTGATTAGAGGAAAATGATGGAATGTTTTGGGGAGATTAAATCAGGGTCAGATGTAGAGCTTGTTTACTTGTTTTCCTCTGGGACACAGATTCAAATTCCTCTCTGACTCGGTCCCAAGGGGACATTTCAGTGGGAAATATTTGTTTGTGTTGTATGCCTGTTCTTGTTATTGTCCTGCCCGATGTCATGTCATGTTCTGATCCAGTTTCCCCTCTGGGGATTAATAAAGTGTATCGTATCGTAGAGGTGGGGGGGTCCTCATTAGGGCACCAGGTCTGGGGTCACAGGGCCATTAGAAAGGGCCACACTGCCCACCACTTCCTGCCGTTCCGGGGCCCGAATACACTGCGCCCGCCTATCAACACAGCGCCCTCTAGAGCACAGCCTCGCAGCCGCGGCTGCTGAAAGAACCCAGTCTTCATTTCAAGTGCGGAGGACACCACACAAAGAAAACAGACAGGAAGCGAAAGAGAGAGATTAGACAGGGAGACGGACACAGAGAGAGAGAGAGAGAGAGGGAGAGAGAGAGGGCGGGGGTGGGTGAGGGAGAGCGCAGAGAGATGTGTGTGATGGCGCTGAGGGAACATCGCGGCCGTGCTCCGAGCGCCGGCCCCCTGGTCTGCCGGGGGGCCCCTGTGATCCCGCGCTCCATCATCCGCGCGCGCCGTGACGGGGGCCGCGACGGATCAGCAGGCTCGCCGAGCGCCGCCCGGACACACTCCACATCCCACCCAATCAGAGCGCTGCCCGGACACACTCCACATCCCACCCAATCAGAGCGCTGCCCGGACACACTCCACATCCCACCCAATCAGAGCGCCGCCCGGACACACTCCACATCCCACCCAATCAGAGCGCCGCCCGGACACACTCCACATCCCACCCAATCAGAGCGCTGCCCGGACACACTCCACATCCCACCCAATCAGAGCGCCGCCCGGACACACTCCACATCCCACCCAATCAGAGCGCCGCCCGGACACACTCCACATCCCACCCAATCAGAGCGCTGCCCGGACACACTCCACATCCCACCCAATCAGAGCGCCGCCCGGACACACTCCACATCGCACCCAATCAGAGCGCTGCCCGGACACACTCCACATCCCACCCAATCAGAGCGCCGCCCGGACACACTCCACATCCCACCCAATCAGAGCGCCGCCCGGACACACTCCACATCCCACCCAATCAGAAGAGCAGACAGACACCGCCTCCACCCAATCTGGTGGACGTGTTCTGCCTTCATCGTTTTATTTTCTGCGGGAGAGGATTTAAAGCGGTCCTTTCAGTCAGCCGAGCCCGCGGGTCACGCCGGGGTAATTAGGTCGATACGATTCGGTTAAACACAGCTCAGCCGAGTGGGTCGTGATGTCAGCGAGGCAGCAGTGATATGCAGCAGGACCGTAAAGATACGTAATAAGAGCGTGATCACATTATTAAGCATCATTAGGCTTTTTAAAATGCTCAATAAAAAGCCTCATGATGCCCCCCCTCTCTCCTTCAGCCCCTGACGATCGATGATAATTTCTGTGGCTTGGACATGAACGCGCCCCTGGGGCTGTCTGAGATGGTGCGAGGCGTGCCCCTCTTCTCCGAGGAAGCTGACAAGATGACCTCGGTCATCGCCTACGTCTACAAGAACCACTCGCTGGCGTTCGTGGGCACCAAGAGCGGCAGGCTCAAAAAGGTAAGAGCTGCTTGGCTTTTCCGACTGGCTGCTGATATTTGGTGGGCCTTTCTGATTGGCTGCCGGTATTTGGTGGTCTTTTCTCATTGGCTGCCATTTTTTGGCAAGATTTATGGCCTTTAGAGCTTCATCTAAAGGATGTAGTTGTGAAACAAACGGCGTAGCACATCATATTCATAAGAGCTTAAGGTTTATGAGTGCTTGAAGACAGCTACCACAGGTTTTTAGACTGCAGGCAATACGTAGTGTTGTAGCAATAGCCGTTCACTGAAGGAGGTCTGTGGTCTAATCTTTCTCTGTTCGTACGCTGTAGGCTTTACAGTATGGCACAGTACATTTGTCTTGTTGTCATTTGCTGAAGAACAATGTCCTGTCATAAACACCTGGTAAAAAATGAACACATTACATATTTCATATTTTGCATACCATTCCTAACCATGCATAACCTATTCAGCATTGCTATTAATTATTTCTGTGGCTTGTGCTTTTTCCCCCCCAACAGCAGCGTTAATAGGGTTCTGATACCTTTGTTTGAGAAATGCGTCTTCTCCATGCCTACATTCATAAAACAATAAAATGAAGTGACTGTCAGAAGGCTGATTCATCTATCATTGATTCAAGCACTAATTTTGAGCTGAGTGGAGATTTTGCCTTGCTGAGAGCAGACATCACAGTAAGAGCATTAAACACGTTGTAGAAGCTTTAATACACACCCTAGTTTAGCTTTAATGCACACTGAAGCTGGCTGAATTAGGCTTGTTAAGGCTTCATTAGACATTACATGAAAGCTGGTGTGAGCTGGCCCATCACAGCTTAATTTGACGCTGTACACTGAAGCTCGTCTAATTGGCAGAGTTGTGGACTTGAGTCACAATGTTGATGACTTCAGACTTGACTTGCAAAACAAAAAGTACTTGAGACTTGACTTAGACTTGCATGTCTATGACTTGGGCCTAGACTTGACTTGAGCTGGATGACTCGAGAGACTTGTTTTGAATGTGACTTGAGGACTTGACACGTGAAATGTGGGGCTTGTGACTTGACTTGACCTGAACACGGTGACTTGGGACTTTACTTGAGACTTACCCTTCATGACTTGGGACTTATTTGAAACTTGAAGGTTAAGACTTGAGACTTACTTACGACTTGCATAACTGACTTGGTTACAACTCTGCTAATTGAGCTCATTAAGGCTTTACTGGGCACTGTACACTGAAGCTGGCCTGAGCTGGCTCATTATGGCTTCATTAGACACCACACTGAAAGGGGTCGACATGTCAGGCCATTATTAGGCATTGTACTCTAAATATGGTCTGAGCTGGCTTGTTAAGGCTTCACTTGACTCTGTACACTGAAGCTGGTCTGATCATTATAAGCACATTAGTGGCTTTATTCAAGAGAGAGGATGAACACAAGAAAGCGATACTTTCATGTGCTACTTTTATGTTTGGTTTTTCTCTCGCTGTTTGTCTTGGATATTGTGTAGACCATGTTTGCA
>JAINUG010000274.1:600000-836282 GCA_029706075.1 Aldrovandia affinis
TCCAAACAATGATCTTGCATTAGACAGAAACACGTCACTTGACTGCTGTTTAGGGTGAAACGAGGCTGCACACAAACAAGCTCTCTTGTTTGTGCGCAAGCCAAAGCGTGATTTCTCTTACCGTGAATCTAGGGGCTACAGGCCATCAGCGACAGGCACAAACGGCAAAATTTCAAGACAAACGGTCGGGGCAGATGGCCTTAACGTGAGGGTCCGGGCCTCCAGGAACAGTTGGGTTCAGCTTGATCGGTCTCACGCCGCCGTCAAGGTTGTGTACAAACGTATTCGCCGTGTTTCACAACGGATGATAAACATGCTGGATGCCCAGAGACACCCTCCAGGCAAAATCATGCCCTGTGGCCTCGCTGTGATAAATCTCAACTGATTAATAACCGCTCTTCTGGGCCCAAACTGCTCTCTCCAAAACTGTTAATCAAGCCGAAAAATACAGCAACTTGGCAGGGGTGCAGACGCCGCCTCAGTCAACCGTGATGGAGTGGCCCTAGGGTTTGATAGGGAAAACAAAAGACCCCCCCGGGATGCTGGAAGGCATGGAGTGTTGGGGATGCTGGAATCCATTAGGGCAGGGTGCATGGAGTGTTGCAGGTTTTTGTTACAACCAGTGACAGGTGATTTCACGCTTCCTTCTTCAACCAAGGAGGGGTGAAATCACCTGGTGTTGGAATCCATTATGGAATGAGTTTGACACCCCTGCATTAGGGGCATTCCATTCCAGGGGCGTGGCTGATCACAATAATGTGCACTGCACAGTCATGGATAACAGTGCTATGGTAACACCTGCAAGCCGCTTGGAACAAGTGTCTGGAACTCAATTGGCTTGATGCAGGGATGCAACACTAGTCTCCATGAGAAATTCCATCATTTGGTGTTTTGTTGATGGTAGTGGAAAAGGCGCCGCTCCAGAATCTCCCATAAATATTCAGTTGGGTTGAGACCTGGTGACTGAGATGGCCATGCCATATGGTTTACATCCTTTTCATGCTCATGAAACCATTCAGTGACCACTTGTGATCTGTGGATGGGGGCATTGTCATCCTGGAAGAGATTACTCACATCAGGATAGAAATGTTTCACAATAGGCTGAAGGTGATCACTCCAAAATGCTTTGTGTTTATTGGCACTCACCTTGCCCTCTAAGTGATTGAGTGGACCTAAACAATGTCAGAAAAACCCCACACCATAACAGAGCCAGGAGAACCTTTCATTTAGTAAAGTATTTATTTTAATTTGGAAGTTACCTGAACTTACTATACATTTTGAATGCATTTACCGTATATTTTCCAAAGCCTTTTGGCATCATGAAAAGGCACCAATTCTTGTATATTTTCAATGCATATTATGTTCTCTAGATATATATTTATATACTTTCTATAAATTCCTAAAAATATGCCTTCTCTTCATATTTTTTCGGAGTAATACACATTCAAATATATTTTTTAAATATTTCTTACTGGTACGGGTGGTCATCTGTGCTGTCGTACGAACCTCCAGAACGAATCAAATCTCATGGGCTGGTTTCCCAGGGGGGCATGGCTGCGTTCCACTTCCGCGGCAACGAGCAGGAGAGCTGGAACCTCACCGGTGTGCCTCGTGCCAGGCGACCATTACTGCAGCCAGTTTTTATAATGAAATCAAATGGGCCCTAAAAGGGTTCTGTTACAGTCTTGGCTAAGAGAATGACCTCGTTAGAGCACAAATGCTCACCCTCCATACGCGGACAACCAGCCATTACCCTATCTCCACTGGATTTTGGGGGAAAAATTGTGTTCACAGGGATTTATGCTACACAGCCGATCAGCCTTATCCATTTGTTTGTGCACTTCTATATTATAGCGAACAGTCAGTAAAAATCCCTGCTGACATTGAACTATTCAAAGCAGGTCGCAGTATGGTCGTTACCCATTTGTTTAGTGAAGAACAACTGAAAGGTTATCCACAGCTACAAGTTACATATTGTATAGTTATTGGAAGATCAACCAGGGCTGCAGTCCTGAGCAAATTCAAATAAACATAGTATCTAAGTACCATGAACCTTTTATTATTCATGGATTATAGTGTTTACCCTCTCTTTATTTCCACTACAACAATACTTAGATGCCATCTTGCCTTTATCATAGTTTATCACATCTTTTTATACCACTGCACCATGGTATTTACAGTATTCTTTTGTTTGTGGGTCCACACACACACACACACACACACACATACACACACACACACACACACACACACACACACACACACACACACACACACACACACACACACACACACATATATATATTGTGGCAGCCCAAGGGGCTGCACAAGGAAATGGCTGCCAGGTCCTTCGACACATGGGAGTCAAAACACTACATTTCCCAGCAGGCCACAGTCACACCTGAACAGAGTGAAGGCAATGGAGCTAACGACCAGCTGAAGGCCATTTCAAGGCCTATTTAAAGGACTCGCTCCCAGCAGCATGTAGAGAGGAGTAGGGTGGTTTGAGGAGTGGAGTAGGAACTTGTTTTGGATTTGGAGAGTGAGTACTGTAAAGTCTATTGACCAGCCAGTATTTGGAGACAGAGTGATTGTTGAAGTGTTTTGTGTTTGGAATTGGATTGTGTGAGGACCCCCTTTTGAATATCGACTACGGACTGGATTTTGGAATTGGATTGGACATTGACAACGAGATAAGGATTGCGGACTTTGTGTGCTTGTATTCCCCTTAAGACCCCACCCTTTGTTGTGTTTGTCAAGAGTTTGTTAATAAATCATTGTTTTCTTTTTTAATGCTGCTTCCTCTGTTCTTAAACTTGCCTATGCCCTCTGCAAGGTCCGTGTGTGTCGCCCAACCCCTGGGGACACCACATATGGTGGAGAATGCATCACTTACAGGCAAGAGGAGGTAGTGCAGCAGGATTTGTTTTGGGGATTTTTAAAAGGAAAAGACACGCTGATGGAAGGTGACTGGACAGTAGGCCCAGCCATGGAGGCTTGGAACAAGGAGCAGGCCCAATTGGCACAAAGTGGTGCCCCGTGGTGCATATGCTGTCTGGAGTATGGCCACCAACTCAGTGAGTGTTCCAGGAGGGATGAAGTGGGCTGGAAAGACCCAAAGGAGGGACAAGAAACTAAAGAAGCCGGAGAGAAACATGGCCACCCCTGCTCTGTGGTGCCCCCTAGGGAAAAGAGGAAAAAGATCCCAGGTAGGCCACAAAAGCAGCATAAAAATGAAGCAGAGAAATATGCTGTTTTAGAGACAGAGTTGGGAGAGGCGCAAGATGTGATAAAGGGCCAAGATGAAGTGATCCGAAAACTGGAGAAGTGTTGTCAGGACCAGAGGGAGGACCTGGTGAAGAACAAGAGACGGGTAGCCATGGTGGAGGACTGATGGCGAGTCACCCTCCGGGAGGTCCAACAACTAAAAGATGCCCAGACTGAGCTGTACCGGATGAAGGTGGAGTTGAGGAGCGCCACCTGATGGCCGTGATGAAATTGCGGGATGAGCATATTGACTCCCCGAGTGCTGGGAATCATGGGGCTGCACAAGGAAATGGCTGTCGGGTCCTTTGACACATGGGAGCCAAAACACTACATTTCCCAGCAGGCCACAGTCACACCTGAATGGAGTGAAGGCAATAGAGCTAACGACCAGCTGAAGGCCATTTCAAGGCCTATTTAAAGGACTCGCTCCCAGCACATGTAGAGAGGAGTAGGGTGGTTTGAGGAGTGGAGTAGGAACGTGTTTGGGATTTGGAGAGTGAGTACTGTAAAGTCTATTGACCAGCCAGTATTTGGAGAGAGAGTGATTGTTGGAGTGTTTTGTGTTTGGAATTGGATTGTGTGAGGACCCCCTTTTGAATATGGACTACGGACTGGATTGTGGACTTGGAACTGGATTTTGGAATTGGATTGGACATTGACAACGAGATAAGGATTGCGGACTTTGTGTGCTTGTATTCCCCTGAAGACCCCACCCTTTGTTTTGTTTGTCAAGAGTTTGTTAATAAATCATTGTTTTGTTTTTGAATACTGCCTCATTATTATTACAGGCATTTGGCAGACGCTCTTATCCAGAGCGACATACAACAAAGTGGCCTCCTCTGTGTTCTTAAACTTGCCTACGCCCTCTGAAAGGTCCGTGTGTGTCGCCCAACCCCTGGGGACACAACAATATATATATATATATATATATATATATATATATATATATATATATATATATATATACATATATATCGAGAGAGAGAGAGTATCCTTAATTCTACTCTTAATTCTAATTCTTGAGTCAGCCCATAAAAGTGCCCATACCCCCTTAATTGAAATGAGTGTCTGGCACTTCTGTACATTTTCAGACACCCTCTAACAACATTACTGTTAAGCCCTCGCCATGATGTAAAGTCAGACTCTGAACTTTGAATATGGCCATTTCCAAGTAATGGAAATAATTACAATAATTATTCATGCATCAAAGTGACTGAATTTTTTCATTTTCAAATGTGCAACATTCTGACATTTTAAAAATGTCTTTTGTCTCAAAAGGGTATTTTTTCTTTCTTTTCGAGTTATGCTGTCATTTGTACTTACTGACAATCACACAGATCCGCCATTTTCTATTTGACAATTTCACGCATTCGCGTTTAAGCTGTTATCACTAGGATTTCTGATTGGACTTTTATTTAGCAATGTTACTTTTTGTAGATGTTACAAATAATAGTATAATGCCAGCAGTAGAATCATTCAATTCAAAAACAAAAAAGAGGCACGGGCTGATAAAAGCTTATGGTGATCCACAGATCGAATGGTCTTAGATTTAAAAAAAAAAAATCTTAATTATAATTGCAACCATTGAGTAGCAATGAATAGCCTGTTGGTGCAGGTGCCGCTAGCTCAAAGGCCTCTCCAAAACCCTCGGGACCATGGTTGCCATGCCAAGAAAAAAGGGAAAACAATACATTTGTGAACTGCCCACAGGGGGCTGGCTGGTAACTGAAATGTGTGCAGGTACAAGTAAATGTAATTATTTTAGCACAAGGAGAGCCCATTCAAAAGATCTATAAACAAAGACACCAGAAATCAGTGACATGACAAATACATTCAAAGGAGGACTTTGGCAAAGTAATGCACCTAAACATCAGAAATCAGTTTAAATTTAGATACTATTATTTGCTTTTGCGTTTTTCATGAGGATTTACTATTGAAATGAAGAGCAAATACCATGTATTTAGTATGCATGTGATCCTAATCCTTTCTTTTTCAACCACTATGGTTATATTCTCTCTGGATGTATGGCATTTCACTGCATCACAAAAAAATTTAGTTTATATAATACTAAAATAAATTTAAAATTCTGCACAACTAAAGTAAATAACCACACACCCTTAAATAATAACCCTGCTATTAGAACGTGATGGTGAACTGCAGAGGAAGTTTCATTGCCCATATATATATATTTTAGAAGACCATATCATTGTTTACCATTGTTTAGAGAAAAACAGTCCAATCCAGGTTTGCTTTGCTGCAGTATGCAGTAATGCATATGTTAGTGGTCTTTCTTGCGTTCGTTTCGCGTTCAAGTCACGCGGTAGTTTCGCTCTGTGCCAGTGCTGCCGGTTGAACGTGTGAATTACCATTTAGCGTGCAGCTGTCAGTGGAATTGACAATAACTAGGGACGCGCGCTGGTGAAGTTTTATATATTCATGAAATTTTAATCTAATAATAAAAATAAACAAAACAAAACAGGATGCAGATTATGCGGGCGTGTTTGTTTACTGAGTGGGTGCCCTTGTTAATTGCTTTGCTTATTGCCTCGTGGCTGTCAGGTGGCGCGTGAGAAATATTACCGAGAATGACAATACATCCCCCTTTAATTCAAATTTAAAATTTGCAAACGAGTTTCCTGACTATGTTCTTTGTAAAGTTGGGCTGTTCTTTATATCAAGAGTGGCGCTCTTACCTAGTTACGATGGTTCAAACCAGACTGATGACTCATGTCGCAATAATTTTACCTCCGCTTCACACCGGCTGTGCAAACTAATTACATCTGGGTAAATGCTTTGTTTGTCTTGATGATATTGGGAGTAAGGTGGGTAGATAACCCTTCTGTATATTGCAAAGAAGACATAATCACACGTTGTGTCTGTCTATCTGCAAGCCAATAATTAAACTAATCCGCATTGGTTTAGCTGCACCGACCTATGTTTGGCTATGAATACATCTTGTTATACATGGAAAAAAAAAAAATCAATCACAGGCTTTATAGGGAGAAATTAATTTACTTTGTTTTCAGCATCTGTTTCTTCAGTTGTTTATGTATGTGTCATAAATTTGCGTTGTGGTATACATGTACATGTCTCCAGTGCACACTAGGTTACGTAATGTCCTCGATTACTCCCACCAGAATGTAGGGCTTCTGCCAAAATGTACCAATTCACAATAAGCAAGAAAAAATGTATCCCTGTAGTGGATCAATCAGTAAACGCACCCAGCACAAGTGCAGGCTGTATAGTCTCTATTCCCTTTCGTTCCGGCTCCGAGCCAGGGCTTTGTCACCAGGTGACTAAAACTGAGAATCCGTGGTGGCAGGACGCAACTGACCTCGTCCTGCCAGGGTTGGCGTTGGCTAGGCTTCCTCAACTGACCGCTGCATTAGTTCCTTGCAACAGTTTGGCTGGCGCCCACAGGCTGCCACCGGTCATCAGTGAGAGATACGCCTCTCCTCTCTCTGGTGCCAGGTGCCATGTTGTCCTGTGGGGCCTGCGGCGTGTAAAATAGTCACTGGCTCACAGGGCGTGTGCAGTGCCTCAGGGGAGTGTACATGCTTCAGCTGCAGTGCTCCTTGTGAGGAAGTGGGTGGTACAGCGGTGAATCGAAAGGCAAAATCTGAGATCAAAATCCAAGAGGACCGGGAGAGTAGCTTCAATTATTGTTAATGTAGGTGTTTCATACAGATATCTATTGGTCTATCTATCATATTATTTATAAAAGCCTGGCCAGTGGGCTCACACGAAAGACAGAGTACATATTATATAAAAAAATGCAATACAACATATTTCAGTAAAACTATCAACAATTGTGGATATGGTCTGAACTGATAATATTTTTAAAAATAAAATATAAAACACATCATCTTTCCAGTGGCTTGAGGCACCTATGCTAAAAGCGCAATCTCCTCCACCGTGTGGCCAGCTGTGCTTACATGGAGCTATGAGTTGTGTTAGACCTTAGGACCGGGGTGGACAACCGTGGTCCTGGAGGGCCACAGGTTTTGCTCATTTTTGTTTTCACCTTAAAGTCAGCAACCAACCAAGAAATTGCAGGTGAGGGTTAACGCAATTAAGCGCTGAGCACAGGGGCCTTTCTAAAAAGATGCTTTTAGATGCTTTGGCTGTGCGGTCCAAGGTCTTTGTTCTGTTGTGGCATTGTGGGGAGGCATTAAAAATGTGACACTGACCCCCGGACTGTTTTATAGTACTCAAAAGAAAACAAGCTGTGCCTGTGACAGTTTTATCACACTGTTTACGCCATTACATCTGAGTGATTGTAGTACTTGACTGTAACTCAATATTGCTATGGCAACGTCATGGACTTGATGCCGTAGTAATCAGCTGCTAACGACCAAAGAAGCTAAAGAGAAAACGTTGAAGCAAACTTTAGTTACAATTCTACACAATATGAATTATCAGAGAAGTGGATGTGAAATTGATAAAAATGTTGTGTAATAAATTAATAAGTAACACAAAATGCTTACATTTTATATACACATTAGAAATGGGTTTAAGCCAGGAATTAAACAAATTTGTAATACAATATTGCAATCAATAAGTCTTTTTAGACAGTTTAGCAATAGATTTTAAACTGTGGGCAGTTGGACACATATTTACACAGAGAGCACTGTACTTATTGGTACTAAGAGATATTGGTGCCATATGAAAACAAAGATGTCAGGTTTCATTTTGCAAGGCATTGCAGATTGTAACTCTCTGAAGCAGTCTTTGACATTATCCAATTAGATAGTTATGGTAATTCAATTCACATTGTTTGGCCTCTCTGTGCAATGAGTCCTAATAAACTACATATGTTGCTAAGCAATGGCTTCTTTTTCTGAAGGGTGGGTTTTGAGTGGTGGGGGCTCAAAGAGTAGGCATAAGGGCCAAGGGTGCTTGCCTCGCTTCAAACGAGCTGTAAACCTCTGCTCTCGTACTCTGAATACCATTTACGTAAGGAATAAACCACAACGGCCTGGGGCGATGATGCTGCAGGAGGCTGAAAACTGAACGCCGTCCCCACTCTAGAAGTGCGTATATATCCTCCGAATGCACGGCTTGCTGCGGTTTATTCCAATTATACCGTATACATAATAAATCATGCCAAATTATAGATTTCACTTTAAACTTTAAGGGTAATCTTTATTTTGCCGAGCCATTTTGTTTTATGGTATACTGAGCCGAGACAAACTCAAAAAGGTGAAAATTCTAGCTTTTATGAGAGGGAGCACAGTAAAGTCAGTGCTACATATACAGTATAAATCTTAGGAGCCTGGGGCCCATTTTGTGGCGCAAGAATCAAAGGCAGCTCTTGTTAGGTTGCCAAGGCGACTAACAGTAATGGGGTTTGCCCGATCACCTCTTTCTTGTGAGGTTTGTAGACATTTTTCAAAAGTGGCACCTTTGACAACAGTAACATTTGTTACGGTCACATCAAAAAGGCCAAATGTTACAGATTACTTATATCAGCATATACATTTTAGCCTAAGGTTTGACTCGTGAAAGAATACATTCAGTACTTCTGGAATGGACTGAACAACTAAATTTTCAACTTCAAAGCACCCATGTCAGACCTTATGCATTTTATAGTGACACTGGTACACTACCTACATCGTAGTTGGCACTGGGGGTGCAGGGAAGATATGCTAACAAATTTAGCATTGGTGCATGTGTAATTTATTTGGAACAGGTCTAATACGATTGCTGATATTCACTGCATTCTTGAAGATTAGGGTTTCTTCGGGTAATGTTTAGAGTGAAATAGATCATGTTTGAACATTGGCTCTTCAATCCTTCTTTGATCTCGTTTAACATTGACAGTCTAGGCCATTCCAGCTCATAAGAAGGTCTGTTTTAGCAATAGCATAACTGCACTGCTTTGTAAGAAGAACATTACTCCAATTATTCTGCCTTCAACCTTGACGCACCTTTCTATATCAGGCATTTGTTAGAGCTGGGAAAAGCGATTTCAAATGGATAATAATATGTGGGTTAAAAAAGTATTTTTCACATTTTACTTTCTTACTTCATGGAATCAAAATGGATTGAATTGGGTTTTTCTTGTCACAAGTATTATACTTCAAAATACGTCTCTTTTTCCATTTGCTGTTTTCATTATTTTGTCTATCCCCTGTATATTTATTTATTTATTTGTTTACATTATTTTGTGAAAGGACGGAGACCTCTTCAAGATGCAGTTATAACAAAACTTGTGAATATTATCCGAAGAAGAATTTAACCCCACAAATACAATCTATAGCAGTGCACCATAGGCGAACCACTGTCATATTGGTGCTCATTTTTCATATCCAATACTTCTCTAAATGTCACGGAGGGATTCGTTCTATTAACGTTCCTAGAATTCAGTTCTGCGCAGCTATTTGTTGCAAATGGTTATTGCGGTTTCAAAACAGCTTAACAATTATTTAATTGCATATGCAATCAAATGTACGATGACACGTAACAGACGGCATTTAAAACGCGGGGGAAAACGCAAAACCGAACCGTAACACCTTAGAGAAAGGCAGCAGACCTCCAGATATGCGTAATTAATTTGCACGCGTTTGGGGAGCGGGAACTAAGAAGCTTCTTGCTTGCTTTTCTTTTGCCGGGCGCAACTCACGCTGTCCCAGCGGACCGGTGTGATGGATTCAAATCAGTTTAAACCGATTTTCTATGGTACTGTTTCTGCCAAAATATGTTTATGTCCCCGTCAGTCATCTAAAGTGGAACAATCTGCATTTTCTCTGATATTTATCTGCGGCTGGGGAAATATTCAACCCGAGCACCATGAATGAATAAATAAATAAAAAGACTCACGGAAGCTCTATGTGAATTTTTAGCAAGGAAAACTAATCCGCGCTTTGTTAATTATTTAAATAATCAAATTTCCATAGATTATAAAACGTAACGATGAATATGAGATGGGGGTTATATATTTTGTATGTAGCTATGTTCAGTACCAAAATGATGATGAAAACAAATAAACTGAAATTCTTAATGAATTAATATTATTGTCGTGGGTATAGTATAAGCATATTTATTCATAGTTTTTACAGCATGTAATTGAGATGTTTTACCCATGTTTCACATGTGATTGGGTGAGCTGTAGGGTGTATTTTAAAAAATGAACTTCAGAATTCAAATTTGCAGAACCCACCATTTTGTGACATGCAAAGGGAAAAGTAATTCATGCAAATTTTTGTGAGAGTTGAATAATATTTCGAGGTTGCTCAAGCATGTTGTAACTTGAGCAACCTCTAAATATCTAGCTGTGTACGTATAGAAGATTCCTTACTTATTCCTGGATGTGGGCCCTGCTGACTGGGAGCAGGGTGAATCACTCTGCAAGGCACAACAAGCAGGTTTCATCACTCAATGTTATCAATGATAATGCAGAACGAGGGGTGTCGCTTATTCAGTCCCTCACTACCATAGCCAGGACAAAGGATGAGGAGCAGTTCCAGCACCTCCTTCAGGTAGTTGAGGTGCACAGAAAGGCATTCTTAAAGGCCTCAAAAGCTGCTCTGCAGAAGTAATCCATGTTTTTGTGCTCTGCACACATCAGTAAATGATGAAAAGGTTTTGGGCAAACAGTGCTGTATTTTTTCATTATGGCGTATAATGTTGACACAGTGTAAAACTTTGGTGGCTTTGAGCAACCCCTAAAATGCAATCAATTCAGTTGAAATTTTGCAAGTGTTACTTTTTTTAAATTACCATGCACATAAAATAATGAGTTCTGCGTTGCCAACTTGTTTGATGAAAATGTTCCCATATATTATAAAATCACCCTAGTGAGCTGGCTTCTAAATTGCGCTGAAGCTTGGCTGTCAGGTGTCAGCTGTCAGCTGAAGCTGGGTATTTCTTTTGACGCCTGCATTTCATTGAACAGCGCAACACGCAACATGTAACATATGTCAAATACAGAAATCCTCCATCGCATCACATCAGCCTGCGAGATAAATACAATTAAAAAGAAAGATTGTGGACAGGTATGTTCTGTGTCTCTGTCCTCTCTCATTGCCTCACAGCTGAATATTATATTTAATGTGTGTCTGTATACATACATGCAGGAAATATGTATATAAGAGCTTTAAACAAAGATTTGGGAGAGAAGTTTTCAGACAACCCGATATGCTATTACCTTAACTAGCTATACCAGTTTCCCCCGCGGGTATAAATTGCCACAAAGCTTTACTCCCTTGCATCAGCTGTTTCTGGCATCCCTCCCCCTCCCCATCTGCACCTTTATGCTCAGTTTTAATTTGTCTCCTCTCTGTCAGTGATGTCCTAATGGGGAGTCAACAGCCTCTTCCTTATGGCCAGGTGCAATCCCGAGACACAATACATCAGTGCTCCTAATGCAATGCCCAGGGGGTTTTAATAAACCCCTTTCAAATGCATTCTGTTGTATGGAAATGCATTCCACTAGATATGCATCTATATACACCACCGGTCAAAAGTTTTAAAACACCCCCATTTTTCAGTTTTTACTGAAATCTAAGCAGTTCAAGTCCAGTGAATAACCTGAAATGGTACAAAGGTAAGCGGTAAACTGCCAGAAGTTAAACAAAAAGTTTAGGTTATCAAAAACAGAAAAATAATGTACATTTTTTGGCAGTGAGTAGTTTTCTACACCATCAAAAGGCACTTGGAAACTGGAGGACACTCTGAGAGGATTCAACGGCTTGCGTGATAGGCAGCTCACAGGACAACAGCTTCAAGCACAGCTTAACACTGTTCGAAGTAAGGAAGTCTCAATTTCAACTGTGAAGAGAAGACTTCGAGCTGCAGGTTTGACAGGTTGAGTGGCAGTAAGAAAGCCATTGCTAAGATGGCAAAATAATAAAAAGAGGCTTGCCTGGGCCATGAAGCACTGCCAGTGGACTACTGAAGACTGGAAGAAGGTCTTATGGACCAATGAATCAAAATTTTAAATCTTCAGTTAATCACGCAGGGTTTTCGTATGCCATCGAGTAGGCGAAATGATGGTTCCTCAGTGTGTGACGCCAACTGTCAAACATGGAGGAGGAAGCGTGATGGTTTGGGGCTCTTTTGCTGGATCCAGAGTTGGTGACTTGCACAGAGTGACTGTTAACCCACGTTAACCCATTACTTATTCCCTGAAAAGGGACTTTTTTTATAACTCTGAAATGTACATTATTTTTCAGTTTTTGGTAACCTAAACTTTTTTTTAACCTCTGGCAGTTTACCGCTTACCTTTGTACCATTTCAAGTTATTCATTGAACTGCTTCAGTAAAAACTGGAAAAATGGGGGTGTTATAAAACTTTTGACCAGTAGTATATATATATATATATATATATAGAGAGAGAGAGAGAGAGAGAGAGAGGGAGAGAGAGAGAGATAGAGAGAGGGGGATGTCTTGTCTATGTCTTATGTCTGAGCATGTAAACCTGTCGATGTGTTATATCTGTAATTGTAGATGTGTACTTTGGCAATATAAGAGTCATCTTGTCATGCTAATAAAGAAATCTGAATTGAATTGAGAGAGAGACAGAGAACGAGACAGAGAGAGAGAGAGAGATTAAATAAAGGAAGGGCCCACACAATGTAAGGCAATGAGGAGAAGACTGCACAGGCCACCTGTTGCCTGCACTGTAATCTATAAATATACAATTTATAGATAAAATACTCTGTAACTGTCCAATGGTATCTCTACCAGATGCACCTCTAAGGAAACCCAACCCCTAAAATATATACTGTTTGTGACTGTTGACATGGGATATCCACTGTTCTAATGAAACATTAATATATTTAGTTCTCTGCCTTTCTGAATGGTTATATCCACATCCATATTTCATACAGATTTACATTTTTAAAATTCTGACCCCAACACATTGCAGAGTCTTCCCTTTTCAAGGGAGAGGAAGTGCTCGCCGTAGTTGCCAAACGGTTTGTTGACATGTCTTTTTTTAGCCCTATCTTTCCTCCCATCCTTATTGTCATTATTGACTGGTTTCTGTGTGAAGGCTCAGCTACGTTCAGAGAGAATCCACGTTCCCGCGGTGGAGCAGCACGATAACAGCCGGTGACATCCCACAATGATCTTTCCAACATGAAAAGAGCTCTTTCCCAATACCTGAACAAGGCAGGTACAAACTAGATCTGATTCATATGAGTATGTAGCCAAAAGCTTGAGGTGAATGGCTTCTGTTCTTCATTTCTCGGGCCCTTGTCGGTCAATTCATGGCAAGGAGATCTCCCCCCAAGGGGTTAAAGCTTTGTTTCACATGTCTAAGCTCCCGCATTTCAAAACTCAAGAAACGCTTCCATAATTCATGGCAGAATCTTCAGGTTGGGAGATCAATGCACTCAGAGGTCAGTCACCCCTCCCTCTCCTGTTTTTGAACAGAGCCAATATACACCGGTGCACAACAGCAAAACAAAACAAAATGAAAATGAAAAAGGAGGGCGAGGACGAGGACGGGAAACGCTTTCATGCGGCATGGCAAATCGAGCCGGGCCGGCGATTAGGCGGGCCAAGCGTCCACCGATGTGGGGCCTGAAATTGGATAGGTCTGTTAGACACTCGCGCCACCCGGCTCGCTCGCCACGAGACTCGTTCTGTCCCGCACCCAAGAAGAGCAGTTTCCTTTCATTCCTTTGGGCTTCCCAGAAGCACACACCGCACATGTTTTGGAGGAGATGGCCTTTTCAGAAACCTCCATGCATCAGTATGGAACTTCCCAGATGGTTATAGGTTTGAATCCCCAGTACTGTTTCCCTTCAGCAAATGTTTATCCTCCCATGTGCGATATACATAACATTGAAAGTTGAAAGTGAGTTATGTGAGTTGATAAACAAATAGATCCCAGAACTCCAGACAGATTCCAGAATTTCGGGATCTTGAAGAGAGATGGATCAGTCATTCCCAATCCCACACTGTCATAGAGATTTTATTCCACGGTTTTTGATAAAAGCTAATAAACAAGACCATATATCTTAACTGTCCTCCTCCCATGAATGCGGCTCTAGACTCTCTTGATAATCAGATCAAGTGCTGGGAGGAAATCGATCTCAGCACCTCACCTGATATGTATTTTCACTATATATATTTCATTATAGTATATTTCATTGTCACTGGAACTCGTCGTTGACGCAATAATCAGATGCCATCGAGTGCATTGTCATGTAGGGAACAGTATGCGTTTGCCTTCACTGACGAGATAAGACAGCCACCGATGCATAAAGGACCGTTCAACATTAATGAGAAAAACTTTATAAATAAGCACCTCAGTAATATCAGAGAATAAATCTTTTGGGAAGATGTTGCCAAATAATCTCTGGGAAATATATTTACTGTTGGGTAGCGTTAAGAGTCAACACTTCATCTACGGAAACCTGATACCAAAACAGCAATAAAGTGAAACCCAGCTGATTATCTTGCCTGTTTTTGGATGTACAATCCTTGTCTTTTATCTCATGCATGGAAAGCTGGTGAGATGGCTTGAAAAATGGGACGTAATCTGAATTTGGTATGGCGTGGATACTCTGCTGGGGCTTCGCTATGGATTCTGAACCAGAGATGACCCTTTGTCTCCCCTGGTGTTTGTGGTGGCCCCCGAATCCTCAAACAAAGAAATACACATCGTTCCAAGAGCAATTTATCTTTTACGAAACCAGTCTTTCAGCATGTGGAAAAGGTGTGTTTCCAGGGATGCAGTTTGGCTCCCGGAGGCGTATTCACGGAGGAAAGGTCGAGGTCGTGCCAAGACTATGGGGGGAATTCAAATGTCATTTTATTCTACGCTTTATGTCACTATTTAAAAATGCAGGAACTCAGTGCTCATAATTTAAGTAATCGATTGGCTAAAGAGTCCACAAACCTTTTTTCCTTATTTGTCTAAATGGCCTAAATTGTCCGCTGCTTGATTGGCCTAGCGGAGCCATAGAGCAGAGAGCATGCATCAGTTAAAGCCTCTTCCTCATAAACATCAGGGGACTTGCAGGAATGGCTCCCCCTGGTGGGGTGGATGAATAATGACAATTTGAATGGCAACTATGGCGTGAAGATCAATAGCCTTCACATCCATCCATCCTGGAGCCTCGAGAGCACATCGGAGCGCAGCCCCGGGCACCGCATGGTCCAACCGAGGGGCATTCTCTGAGACCACTGATTGAAATACATTACAGCAGGAGTGAGCAGTGACACATAGCTTTGTCAGAGGAGTCTGTGATACTGCTGTCAGAAGAAGGTCGGCAAACTCAAATATTACGCATCTAACCATGAGAGTGTGTGTGTGTGTGTGTGTGTATGTCTTTGTGTGTCTCTGCATGTGCATGTGCATCAATCAGGGCTTCAGTCCTGAGCAAATTCAAATAAACATAGTATCTAAGCACCATGAACCTTTTATTATTCATGGATTATAGTGCTTACCCTCTCTTTATTTTCACTACAACAATACTTAGATGCCATCAAGCAACCCTTAAAACCATGGCCCCAAAATAATTCAACCTTGCCCCATGTTCACAATGCTGTGCTTATTCACTGACTTTATCATAGTTTATCACATCTTTTTATACCACTGCACCATGGTATTTACAGTATTCTTTTTTTTTGGGCCCACAGGTGTACACACACACACACACACACACACACACACATATATATATATATATACAGTATCATTAATTCTACTCTGCAACTGAGTCAGCTCAAAGTGCCCATACCCCCTTAATTGAAATGACAGTGGCTGGCACTTCTGTAGATTTTCAGACACCCTGTAGCAAGAAATCGCTCGCTGTGCTTCATGACTCACCGGAATGGAGTTGATCAGCGAATTGCATCAGCATAAGCAGTTTACTGAAGTGATGTGGTAAGACCATGTACAGCAACAATCATTTCAGCTCAGTCAGTATTATACCTTGTTCTGCCACAAAAACTAAAACCTGTACTCTATATCCAAAATATAATTTCTTCCCATTTACCAGCACCATTGCAGTTGAGTCCCATGGGATTTCCACTCAGCTGTATGAGTTGGGTTATGAGACATTTACAGCGATGGAGCCCGGTGAGCACTTTCAATGTGTGTGGAAAAACCCCCAAATAACAGATGTATTTTTTATGACACATCAGAATAAACAACAACAACAACAATAATAATAATAATAATAAAATAACCAGTCAAAAACTCACAAGCACCAAGCCCTGGTCCTGCTCTTATCAAAGAAGCAGGAGCAATACTGTTCTGAAATACCTGGGCTAATGAAAATGGATCGGGCATGGGACTGCAGAACTATCTGTACTCGGTGCATATATAGTTACTTAAGTACATTTATTCCCTACTCAATCAATAGCGCAGGTCTGCTATTTCACGTAATCCAGTTGTGCTATGTTTAGCCAAACCTCTACGTGCTTTCTCGGAGGCAAACGTCATTTGAATCCCCTCTGTGAACTTGAAGTGCGCTTGCAAGCGGATGGATGCTAATTCACAAATAGAGCCCTCTCCCATTGAAGCAGGGCCCTGGTTCAGCTGGCTCATTGACCGATGAGAAAAGTTGGCTTCCTTTCAATAACAGATCTATAGTCCGTCCCAGTGTGCTGGGCCAGGGGAGGATTTTTCTTCTTTTTTTTTTAAAAAAACAAACATACTCCTGGTGACTTTCGAGTGAGAATTTAATCCTTCACATTTAAAGCAACTAGTTTGTTATGACAAACTGTTGAAGGCCTGCCATTTGTAGTTAAACGTTGCAATTTAGTAACTGCTTTATTGAAAAGCTGATCGTTACATACTGTGCCATTAAATGCAATCTAACAAGCAATACATGCCACGACTAATGCAATCAGAAAAAATATTCAAAATGCTTAATACCCTAACTATGCAATTCCCCAACACAGTCTTTCAAATAATGGAATTATTAAATATATACTGAACAACATGTTCCAAACATTGCAACACACAATAAGTGCTACAATGAATGAAGTCCTGCTAACGAGGAAAATGTACAAACTGACACAGAGCTCAATAGAAACCTCAACACAAACACCCTCCCGCTCTCAACGAACCAAATCATGGCAATGAACTGTTAAACCCTCCAGTTCAGTTGAGCAAACAGAGAAAATTATATTAATGGAATTAGTGAGAATGAAAATGCAAACTAGATTTATTAGGGAGGCTAAGCCTCTCTCCCACAGTGGATGGGCTGCCATTGCTGCACATTTATGTGAAGTTCTACCAAAGGATTCCAGCCTCAATCCCCATTGGCCGTAAGACAGCTGTGCTCCTCTCAGCGCCGCTTGGCCTGGATTCAGTCAACATCTGTCCTTAACTCTGACTTGGGTTGATCTGCTTCTTCACAAACGCTCGCTGGCGATTGTTGAACTCACCAATCATCTCTTAATGAAGATGAAGAGTAATGCTCGCCCCTTCATTTTGAGTCAAATTTAAAGACAAATGTTGATTGACTCCAGGCTGTATCGTTTCTTCGGCGCCCCCGATTGATTGCGTCCCTCCCTTGTGCGAGGCGAAGAGAGTAAGAGGGTCCCTGGGGTGTCCCGGGAGACAGTGGAAGTGTCACATTAGAGTAACGATGCGTTGGAGAAGGTCTCTGACATTTCAATGATCTGCGGAGACCCGTTTCTAATCAGACGTGGAGCTCGGCCCTCAGGGCATACCTTTTCTTCTCTGAACGCCCTCGCCCCATCCCGTACGCTTGGCCCAGTGTCATATTCCTCGTCCACTTTAGGGGGCTTGTCGTTCATGTTGATTAATATGGCTGCCATCGAGGTGTCGCCGAGATTACGGGAGCAGGGACGAGCCCTGTCCACTCCGGTTCTCCCCCTGTCCCAACCCCCTCCAAGTTCCGCCCGTCACTCAGTCACTTCGCTGTGACTCTACGCCACGGTCGGAATGCCCTGGCCCCGGAGTCATCGTTCCGACAGAGCCGATTCCCAAGAGACAGGCTGCCATCTACAGAGCTGACCTGAAGCAGTTATCCTATTAATTCTGGGGATTGTTTTTTATCAAAAGTCCAAAGAGTAAATTTGATAAAATGTGCTTCATCTTGTGCCCACACTGCTGAGATGGCAATTTCTCTAGCTTTCAAAAAGAATGACACTATGAGATAGGTCATATTGTAATCCAGCATGCGTTACTTTCGAACACAGCTCATTTCAGTACTGTGCATGTTTAGCAAATAGCAACATACAAATAGTTGTAAGATGTCAAAAGATCCCTTGTGTGCAGCAGGTCTGCTAAAGCTGAGGAATTCAAGCATGTCATTATTAGTTTGGCCTTTCATATTAGTAAACCAACTAATCAGAGGCAACTATTGTTTTCTGGGTCTGACATCGAAGGCCATTATGTAAGCCGTTTATTTACAGGAAGACATTCTCTGGAACATAGGTATATATTGGGTGTTTGTGTGTGTGTGTGTAACTGTGTGTGAGCAACAATGCATATATATGTCTGTGTTTGTATGTGCGTGTGTGTGTGTGTGTGTGTCTGTGCCTCTGTGTGCAATTGCGTATGCATGTGCGTGCATGTGCGCGTGTGCAATTGTATAAGTGCAAAGAATCACATGAATGTATGTCTGTGCTTGTGGGTGTGTTAGGCGGTCTGCCGTGTCTTTCTTCATCGGAAGGTTTGCGAGGGAGCGGAATGAGCAGCAAACAGGCCGATGATCCGGAGGGGATCCCTGCTAAATCAGATCTGATGTGGGGCGCCGTCCACTCTGACACACAGCCTGAGGCGAATCGTGGGCCAGCCGTCTGACCTCGCCATCTCCCGTGCTCGCCTACTCGCCCCGACTGGAGTGGGACGCTTCCTCAAACGCTTCCTCAAATGCAGCGGCAGCTGAATATCAAAGAGACCACGCCGCACAAACACAAATGGAAACACTTTCCATCCCCCCCTGATTTGCCCTGGGTTTTAATTTAATCAGGCAATCTGCTGCTGCCATTGAAAAGCATTATGTTCACAAGTTTTTAGATCCATCCACATTATACACATTTATTTACTTTATTGCATTTGACTCAATAATTATCTGTCTGCATCACGGGGCGCATCACAAGTGAAAAGAGGTTTTAGTGACGGGACAGTGAGCCTTTTGTAACCCAAGATAGATGGAGCAATCATATGCTCACTGTATATCAGAAATACTTGCGTTTTTCCATGAAGAACAAATCATTTTGATTGGGTAAAACAAGCCGGTGACTAACAGCTCATTGCAGCCCCACCCAGTATGGGATTCGTTAAACCTCACTCCATCTCCCACAAAACGAAAAAAACTCAACATAACTGCCACAAGCGGCCGAGATTAAATCAACAAAGGGTTCGGATCTACAGTGTCTTGTTGCTCTTGCTTCTTACCGCTTGCGTAGGGAGTCACTTTCTTGGCAAAGCGTGACTTCTTATGATAAAGTTTCTGAAGCGCCTTTGTTGTAGCTGCAACGTGTTCGCTCTGTGCACCTCTCCCGGAGACCACCTGCAGGCCAAGACATCTGCTTGTTCGCTCCCTTGCTGTAATTCCAAACATCCAACTCTAAATGTACATGTGTTGAATTTCATTCCTATCTCTAAAAAATGAGGTGCCCGGTTTCATGCGAGATTTCGATTTGGCAGTTTGAATTAAAAAAACAAAACGTTAGCCTGTATTTTGAACCCCACAGCACTCAAGTCTTCTTCTGTACTATGTCGAATTGTACAAAATCCTCAGAGTCTTATTGCAGTAAACGAGCTGGCCACGGTGAAATCTAGCAGCAGTGTATTTACATTGGCCTGTTGACATTCATAATAAAAGCGCAGTGGAGCAGACGGAAACGAAATCGGATATATCGTGATAATTAGCGGCGTCCGCGTGCGATGTCGCTGAGCGAGGCTGACCCCCTTGGGAAAATGATGTTTAGAGATTCCTCTGGCAGGGTGCCAGATTAAACCCTGATCCTTTAATTTGTTCGTAATGCAAAAATGATTCCTATGAGGTACTGCCAGTCATGTGTTTGATTAAATTCTCATTAGGAAACAGCCCGCGCTTCTGTCCCCCCAGGATAACAGCGCCACTTCAGTCCGTGCGTGTCTTCCTCCCGCCGTCACGGATATAAAACTATTATTTTTAAAGTGGAGAGAAATGTATCAGTTATAGTGGGGGCTGAGGGACAGGGGGGAGGCACGATTGCACTTTTTGTCTGCAGACGACAGGAAGTGAGGAAAATCTCATGTAAAATAAAATAATGGACCTGCTTTAAAGAATATTTAGTGTTTATATTTACTCCACAGACTTTTAAAATGTGGTTCTTAGACCTCTCCCCTCTCCCTTCTCTTTCTGGTAAGACGTATTCTTGATTACTGTGATTATTTAATTATGTAATTTATTTTGTTATTGAGTGAGTGAGAGACTAAAACTGATTCTTTGCCCCTAAATGTGTGGCAAGCTGGCAAACTTGTTTTGCTGTTTATACAATAAATGTATATGACCGTGCACTCTTCCCCCAACATTTACAGTTCAATATATATTAAATATACATACAATATACATATATTATTGTCCATTTTCTTGGACAAGGGGGCAGGTGTTTCCCTCCTGTCAAGGTAACGTACACGGAACTTCAAGAGTGTAGCTGTTGGAATGTGTGAGTTCCTTACTCTCCTTTTTCGTAGAGACTCATTTTTCACCCACATCTGCACTGGCTAATTAAGACAGCTCATGTGAATTTCATTCTGCGCTCTTTGTCTCTCCAGGAAGGCCAGAAGGTCTGAGCCTGAAACGTTGGACTGATTCCAGGCACCAGCAGCTACTGAACTGACTCTTAGTGCCGTACCTGCCATCTCTCCCTATTTTTCTGGGAGTCTTCTGACCAATTTGTCCACCTGCTCCCCTATTGCAATTTCTCCCCGATCTCTCACACATTTCAGCAATTGCTGAGTTTTTAATTATTTTGCAATGCAACATCATCAGAATGATTCAAATGAGCTGTTCAACAAATCAATGGCCAAATGCGTTATTCGCATGGCAGAAATCCTGTATTGTGATCTACTGCTGAACAGTTCATTCGCGTGTCTGTGTGTGCTTGTGTGAATATGGGTGTGCATAACATATGAGTGAGTGAGTGAGTGAGTGAGTGTGTGCATGCATGTGTGTGCCACGTGAGACAGAGAGAGTGAGAGAGAGAGAAAGAGTGACGGCTGTGGAGGAGGCGCTCTCTATATCTGGATGATATGTAAATGCGGATCCCCATCTGCCCGGCAGCTGTGTGGATCTGGCGGTGAGAACAGCGGCGAGCAGACGGAGATCCGTAGAACAGAGGCAGAGCACGAGAGACATTATGGGTCCTGTGTGGGGACCGCTGCCAAAACAATCGAAAACAGATCCAACCATGATAAACCGTCTGTTACACCCCCACCCCCCACCCCGCGATTATATCACCCAACACATCTAATTATCTTGGATGAATAGAAAGCGATCAATAAAATTGATCTGTGAGATTTTTTATAATTGCCAAAAGGTCAGAGGGTAAGTAAGTTAAACCGCTGCGTTAAGATGTCATTAACACTAAGAGCAAGGGTTCCTGGTCTCTGTATGTAAGGATAATTGAGTACAGCCTTTATTTGATGTAATTTAACTAACCGATGATAGGTAGAGTGTTCTTATTCTTTTTTGATACACAGTGGAAGATACAAATTAACAACAGTGAAACAATGAAATATATACTTGCATAATAGCACGTAGTATGTCCAAAATTAACAACTGGCCGAATGGCTATAAAGGCTACCATATGGTATATTCAACTTTTTATCATGAACCATCAATAATAAGATAAGGACAACGGTAGCCCCTTGCCCATTGATAACCATATCTGGAGCTTATGATTTAATTGATAAACATTGATAAAGATATCTGGAGCATATGGTTTCAGACAGCTTGAGTGGCCATACCTCATTTGCATTTACATTTGCAATACTGTTCCTTCCAAACTCCTTCACCTTTCACTTCCTTAGCTTTAGCTAGACAATGGTAAATACTGCTGCTAGAGGATGAAGGCAACTGCATGAAGATAAATGAGGATAGGGCAGTTTTAATATCCTTGTAAATGGTTTAACTGCCGGTGCGTTTCCCACAAGCAGGAGGAGGAGCGCTTAGCAAGCCACCTGAGATGTTGGGTTGCAAACAGCGGTGCTGGTCGTGGCTATGATTGACGAACGTGGCCTTCACACCTTGGACTCCTCTTGTGCGACGCCGGCCAGGTGGTTAGACTCTCAGGGGAAATGCTGAGAAAATATGAGATACGCCCCGCAGTGATTGAGGAATCTACGAAGACTCGTTCATTGGCTATGGGCCACGTGGGTGCTTTGGATCGCCGTTTGGCCTTGGTACTGCACCCGTTTTCATGCTTCTTTTGCTTGTGAAATTTGAAATGCTCGTGCATTCGTGTGTGTGTATGTTTGTCAACACCCTGCGTTCTCATGCCAGAGTAGACCACACTGCAGGTTTTCTAGCGTCAGAGGGTAGTGGCGGAGAAGTCATGCGAACCTGTCCTCGAGCTGTATGGGCAAAAATAAATTTCACCTGCGCAAACGTCTCTCCGTCCCCTCTGTAACATTGATGCTCATTCTTTCCATGACCTGCCCACGGGGCAGAGGAGCGTGCCGTCCCTTAAATCCTTCCCCCAGGGCCCCCAGCTCAGCCAGGGAGAGGAACTAATGTCTGCTGGATAGGCCTTTGTTCAGTCACTAAAGAGGTGACGCCAGGGAGGGCTTACCAGTCTATTGGTTTGCGCTGACTGACTCTCAATCCCAAATGAAGTTCTAAGAAGATTAGACACTTTGTGTTTTCACAATCAAGACACAGGGAGGAAATTCAAATGTGTTCTTTTGCGGTTGTTTCAGTTATTGTACAGAACCATGACCGTGACTCAGGGACCCCCCCCCCCACATCTCTCAGGAGGAAAGGTGCATAGTTAGTTGGGAATTAAATCTTTTAAATCTTTTTTACTGCCAGAAATGAACAGACAAGGTTCATGAGGTTTCTGAGATGATAGGAACAATTCCACAGCTTCATAACCATTCCAATCTTCCAAATAACCATAAAACTGTATAAGTGTTATGGTTTGTGTGGGTTTTACAAGGAGAGTACTAGAAAGGAAGTATTTAATAAGACATGTGGTGTTATTATAATTTTTAGTTAATTCTTTAATTGAACAAAAATTGACAATAACACCACATGTGGTGTTGTTATATTTGGCTCCAAAGAATAGTAGGAATAAAAAAATCTGCGTGGCTACTATTAGTAAATAATTTGCAGTACTTTGCAGTACTAATTGATACGTTTAAGGAAGTCAAGAAGTATATGAAAAAGGTAGTCCGGGTAAAATCTTTAGAAGGATATTTTTAAGCACACGCTAAGGAAATGGTGCTTAAAGGGTCACGGATAAATACATTACACTTTACTCTACATATTTACATAAATGCATTCCAAGGATAAGGTCAGCTTTCTCTGGGTTTTACTGTCTCACGCTGGCATACCTTTCAGGCAGAATTCGATTGTATCCTACATTTCACACCCTTTTCATTTTCATTTGTTTAAAAAGGGAAAAGGCTGTAAAGGTGACGTCGAAAGCGGACAACGCCTCAAATTGGTTATTGATTCCAATTTTAAAAGCTTTAGCTTGCACTGTGATTGATTCTCCCCGGGTGCCAAGTGGTATTCCTGCTACACGCTGTCAGCAGAGACCGTTTCATGGGATATGTTTAATTTTTGCAACCTAATCACGTCCGGGTCTGGGAATCTGCTCTCATTCTGCTGTGCCCCAATTTGATGGCTAGTGTCAGGGCCACAATGTAGCGTGAAAGCCATCCGCGTGACAGGGATAGAGCACAGTCAACATTGCAGCCGGGAACACAGTCAACATTACATCCAGAAACTCAGTCAATATTAAAGCCAGGAACACAGTCAGCATTAAAGGCTAAGAAAATCGATTCCTCTTAATTTCTTCCTTTTCATCATCAGAGCCTGAAGCCAGTGATCTCAGTTGCTAAGCAAGTGAGCTTTCTCCACCCCATCGATAGCCGGGAGCGTTTGCCTTCACAAAGCCGATGGTCGAGCTGGGCACCGTACCTTCGGCGAGTGGGGAGACCGCGGTTGGCAAGCCGCCAACGCGTGCCAGCGGGTCGCGGGGAAGAGGAAGGCCCCGGCAGTGCTCAGACCGAACATTTGACAGGGAGGCCCGCGGGTCAGAGGGCACGCGCGGGCGCATGTTTGTTTCGCGGAGCTGAGTGGCCTGGGACATCATTACGGGCCCTCGTCCAGGTGCCGATGAGACGCCAGGCCGGGGGCATCGGCGGACAGGCCTCGCGGTAGCAGCTGGGACTCTAACGGCATACTGCTCTTCGATCAGGTTCTCAAAAACCCCTGCAGGTGTTGGACGTCGCCCGCGGGTGATCCATAACGGAAAACGAGGCTGGGGCAGGAAAACTGTCACTTATGGTAATACGGTCACCCCGAGCGACAGGGGACTGAGGGAGGCAGGATGCGTGCAGGTCCTCAAATCCTTCTCCATGCCTGTTTTACTGCAGCGGGCTCTCTGGGCTTTGATGGCAGTCGGGGGGAATCTGAGAGCTAATGACAGACATTGATCCGAAGTGTCTCTCCCCATTTCACGCCCTGCCTCCTCACATGCTGTTGCTCTGGGGCAGGCTTAAGTCCAGAGCGGCTGGTTTTCCTTTAAGATGAATAAAATGAAGCCTTAACCACATTTCTGTATTATCATAATACATATTACCATACTATCGTCACCCTGAAGCTGCTTTCACTGTACATTTATGGCATGTGGTTTATCGTGCTCCGTTAAACCAGCCTTTCACAATGTGTGTCTGATGATCAGAGCAGAGTGAAACAAATTGAATATATATCGTATCACTATCCTTAAATTCATATGTGCTCAAATAATGCATGATTGTAAGGTGTAATGTGCTGTAGGTCTGGGTAAAAACAATACATACATATAGATTTAATTTTTTCCAATTCAGTATCAATTCTTTAAATCCAGGTATTGTTCTCTATGTTATAAAACAAAGCAGATTTAATTTTTCTTTTATCAAGAACTTGCTCCTGTAGGTGTCACCCCAGCGATCTCTTCTCAGCTACTTCGAGTAGGACGGAAGGCCCATTGAACCATCCGGGCATTAGCAATGGCAAACACCATAAAGCAGTTTTCATCTGTAAGGCCATATGCCCTTAGAGTGTTGTGGAAAACATGGGATTTTAAGAACATGGTACGCTATGCCATACCAATGCGCAAACACATGACTGAAATAACGGTTCTGAAGCTATATGCAGAGGTGAAAAAAAAGTTGTTACATCGCTTGAGTTAGTGGAAAGATTACAATTTTTGTTTCACTGGTCTTTACCATGTTCTGCACTGCAGTCTTACGTGACTTTTGTTTTTTACTTTTCTTAACACAATGAGTGGCTAAAAAAACAATCATTTGGACTATTTTCCAAGGCACACTGTTTCATTTGCATTATTTTCAAATGCATATAGAGAGTGTATGCCACATTTGATCATTCAATGGACAAAATAACTGAACCAGTTGTGCATTTTGTTTACAGTTTCCTGATAAAGCACAAAGTGTATGTGTTAACATTTATTCCAGTGCACTACAGCACACATAAGTGTGTATTGTTCACATTGTTTAACTTAAATAAAGATTGGAATGTTAAAATCTGTTTTTGGCTCATTGGCAATTTGTCCCTTGAACCACATCATGCACACGATCATAATCTCAATACTCAGAAGATACACTGTATAATACGTATTAATTATTTGTGAACTTCAATCATATAATGTATATAATATTGATATGTTGATACTATGTGAAGTATAGAATCATATCGAAATCAAATCGTGACCCATTGTATCGAAATGGAATCATATCGTGAGGTTCTTGCCAATGCCCAGCCCTAATGTGTTGTTTTCATTTCAGTTACAATTCAATTTGCAATTTGTGTAAACAGAGTTGGGTCTCCCTACTGTTGATTGGCTGTAATATAATAATTTAGTGAGCTATACACACAATGCAATTATTCTGCAGCAAACAATCTGTCTCATTATTATACATCCAATCGTGGGGTTAAGACCCACTTCCAAGCGGTCTTCGGTCGATCAGAAGAGGGGGAGCGTCACAGAACGGTTTCCGCTTGTGTGTTCCTCTCCCCCAGTGTCTGAGGAAACCGCCTCTCCGGCCTTCAAATGAGTCAGATTTACAGCGTCACCTCCACGGTGCTTTCCCGGCAACCGAGGCCAAACAATCAGACAAACAAAAAAGATGGATGTTAGTGTGTAGAGAAACATAATTCCATGCTGCCTAAAATAATAAAAGGGGATGGATGGGCTCGATTTTTTGGGGTTGTTAAAGTGATCCCACCCCCCGAGTCCTGGATTTTTAATGGGGGGGTAGATTGTGCCCACATAACTTTTAACAGATGTGTGAATTGCTATTGCCTGTCGTGCAGCAGGATTGCAATCGGATTTATGCGCGAGTGTGTGTGTGTATGTGTACATGCGTGTGTGTGAGATTGTGTGTGTGTGTGTGTGTGTCTGTGTGTGCGTCGCACAGCCCGAATTAGGCCGTCAGTGCGGTGCGACAGACCCATGGAGAAGAAGCCGACTTGGCTCCGCGACCAAAGACAAGTGTCTGTGTGCGGTCCTGCAAGCCCGAAATCACATCACCGGTGATGTCATGCATGGTGAGAAATTGCGCTTTGCAGCAAATGTAAAAAACATACACGGACTTCAACGGGCGGTCAAGGGGAGATAAAAGTGAAAAGTGAAAATCTGAACCATAAATGTACATAAATCTTAAATAAATTATGTTAAAAATATTTTTTTAAGTATGAAATGCAGTATCAAATGTCATATTAAATCCTCTTGCATGTGCTTAAGATGAATAATGAATCATCTTGCATTAGCAGGTATTTAATTTTCTTTAGCAATACATCATAATTTAAGTATAATAATGTTTTGCATTTTAAACAGATTTGGTAGATACTTGCTAAACCATCACTCTCTGCAGTGATGATAATGCTCTCTCATATCACCTGTTTCTGCAACGCCCCTCCCCCACCCTTCCTCTTCTCCACCTTCTCCTAAAATGTAGTTATTTCTTTCAATTTGTTCTTTCTTTTCTTTTGTCATTGATGTCCGAAAATTGTGGATCAACGGCATCCTTCAATACGGCCAGATGCAGTCCCAAGGCCAGGCCAACATCAGATTAAAACGCATCAAATGCACTCTGTCGCATTTCTAAAACAAACCTCTTTTAACACATTATTTCTACTGAAATACTGCTTCAAAAGAAGTGGATCAGTTTCCTTCCAGAGAGGTATAAATGACAGAGCTTGTTGTTTGGTGAGAGGGGTTGGCTTGTATTGCCCCGGTGTTGTAGCCATGGAAGTGCAACAAAAACAACAAACAACAACTGGGTCACGACTGCATTTGTTTTTAGATGCTGTGGTCACAGTGCCCTTGCTGTGCTTTGCCATATGAGATGTCACTTGATTCGTGGTATCTTGGTCCATGAACTCAGAAGCCATTCATAAATGATACATATCGCTTGATATGTAATTGTATAAAAAAACATTCTAACAAATTCCTTACAAAATCGCAAAACTGAAAATGTATTTATGATTCTAGCCTCTCATCCTTTGCTCATTCAGCAACCACCTCTCCCATGGGGCCCCATCTCCTCCTTCCTTGCACTGCCTAACCTTCAGTGGCCACCGGAGGCACTGTGGAACACATGCAATCACACATCAAACTATCCAATCCGTCCTCCGGACTGTGAGAGGAATATACCTCCAGGCTGTGTGGACAAGTGGAATTTGAAATGAGCCGTAGCGTATCTGACTCAGGCGTGTGTGTACTATTCTTTCATATGTCTGCTCGGGCTGAAGCAGCTCTCTCTGGGTTATCTGTCAAGTGCCCGGGTTTGAGTTTCCCTGTAAAGCTGCTTCTGTCAGGATACTCAGCTTTAGCTTGAGTTCCGGAGCGTGGCTGGGCATGAGGATGGAGCTTCGTCATCTCAGAGAAATCACGGAGCGTTATATCCACTCCGCAGTTCATGGGTGCAACGTTATGTTTATCAATGATGCCATCGTTCAGCCTGTGCTCGATGACAGACATAAAAATAAAAAAACAGATGCTGACAAAGTCTGATGTCTAGCCCAATGATCATGGCTGCAGAGGAAGTGAGTCAAGGATGATTTCAGAAGCGCTGGTACCCTAATAGCCTCTTTCACCTCTATGTGTCAAATGGATATATTCACTATCATTAATAATGGCCTGTTTAGACACTTACAGACACCAGTCAGATCAGTAGCCTGGCAGTTTTTTAACAAGTTTTAGGCTGGCTTCGATCTCGAGCCGAACTGGCATACCATATGTCCAAAATGTCTTCTTCCTTCCCAAAGTCCCTGTGCCATCATAAATCAGGCATGCATCTGTGACCCCAGTATCCCAGAATCGTACTGCATGTCACCACAGGGTGTGCTGGTTTTTATTTTGCCCTTAATCAGTAACTTATTTAGACCAAAGACACCAGGTGAGCTGACATAACTGGGTACCACCACCACTTTAATCGATCAATTAAGTTGTGAGTAACAACAAAAAGCAGTGGACCCTGCGGCTCTCCAGGACCAGGGCTGGGGACCCCTGTTCTATTTGTTAGCGGTCAAGCTTCTGAGAGTCTTTCCCCTTGCATTTTACATGGTCTGGCGGAAAACAGGGTTACAACACTGTGAAATAGAACTAAGTTCCCGTGGGGTATCTGTCCTGATTGTCTTTCTTCGGTCTGCTCTCAGATAATGAACCGTAATTTGGTGCTGTTGAGAGCCGGCATGTCACAGATGCCTGGATAATCGGGTAATAAGTCACAAGAGGGAGTTTTTGAGGGTCGAATACGGCGGACAAACAAACTGTCGAAAATAATCGTTTGTGATTACGCTTCTGCTGCTGGGGCCTTGTTTTTTAGGCCCTCTTTTGTTGGATACAGTCATGTGATTTGTAGTGCTCTACTGCATTCATAAGATCTGCCCGCCACCCACGCCTCCCCTTCCCCCCCACAGCAATCTCTAGCCCTCTCGGAAATGCATCGCATCTCTTTGAATTGCCTGCTTCCTTCAAAGTTGAGCTTATTGTATTGTAATTTTACACCTTTGAATAGGATGACAAATAATTTCTCAGACTGATGCAGATATGTATTCGCATGCATTTCAGTGAATGACTCAGTTACTGTGGTGACTGATCTGACTGACTGCATCTTTTTGTTCCTAGGTAAGATATTACAGTACTGTATTACGCCAAAGCTACTCAGCTATTTCCGCTCATGCGTGATATTATTTGTCACTGCAAAGATAGTGGGTGTGAAGAGTCATTTTAACTGACGTGCATAAATGAATCAATTAAATATTCAGTCAAATGTGAAAGAGACACGGCGCTCCTATAAGAGCAGTTTTGGGTGTTATCATTAAATGTCAGCCTCTCCTCTAATTATTTATTGATTTATTGACGTCGCACACTGTGCAAAACAACCAGGATTGGAACTGAACAGCAGGACGCAGGGATTGGACCTGTCGGTCTGTGGACCAGGATTTTTATTATCTCTCGCACAGGGAGCGAGAGAGAGAGAGAACCGGCACTGTACAAATGAAACAGAACACTTCAGCCGTCGCCCTCACGGGCTTCGGAGAAGAGCAATAAATCAAAATAACAAACGAAATAAAAAGCGCCTTTCGGCCAAACATTATAAACAACACTACGCTACACACAGACAGACGTTTTCGAGATCTCTCGGTTCTCTCTCAGATGGCATTCAGTGTTCCAGCCAACTACTAAGAGAGCAGAGCAGTTTTTAAGCACACAGGTACAATTAGATAATTCCGCACAGCTGTGTGCCCTACCAGTAGGCGTGGCCATTAATCCTCCCGATTCCCATGCCTAGACCGACACCTTCCACAATCGAGTTCTGATCGAGTAATGATGCCTGTTTGAGTTTAATCAGTGGCCTCAATAAGCAAAGAATCCAGGAAGGGAACTCACTGTAATGATTCAGGAATTGAGAAAGATGGGTCGAATCCTCATTCTCAACCAACATGTATACTTCAACACAATACCACTGGAATTAATACAAGACTCCTTCGTCTTTACGAAGTGGGGGTGTACTGTACCTTGTGTAGTTATGAATTTCTTTTGAACTAAAGTAATTTAACACAATTTGCACATATGATTTTGTAATTGGACAGACGTGTGAGAAGAGTGGAGTCATGGACAAATCTTATTTCTGTATCATATGAGGCAAAAGGAACAGAGATCAATTGTGAATATCTAAAACACACACAGAATGAAGCTTACAGATTCCTTTTGATGACATTCCTTTACCCAGGAACCCTTACAAAAAGTAAAAGATCATTTCTATTTGAGTATTTCAATGTATTAAATGTAAGAAATATATTTTCACCACATTTTTTTATATATATAAATTTACACATACTGTATATATATACACATACATATATACAAGAGTATACAGAATACAGTATTACTTTCAGATAAGGGGAGAAAGTCAGACCCATTGAGAAAGCCATGCATTGTGCATTAGTATGGGGAATGAGCTAATCCTCCATAGGAACATTAATGAGGCTTTTTCTATACGCCAATGTACAGGGAGGGTGAAACTGGTCCAATTAAATGGCATTTTATACCTCAGGCCAACGAGAAAACCCACTGCTCATCGGTCTCTCCCCACTCAGCTCTCAGTAACCACTTTTGAGTGTATGCATGTTTGTGTGAGTGTCTGCTTGTGTGAGTGAGCATGTGAGATTGCATGTGTTTGTGTGAGTGTGTGTGTTTGAGTTTGTGTGTTCGTGCGTGTGTGCTCCAAAGGCCTTCACAACATGTAAAGACACAGACAATATAAATGGATTGTATGTAAATAAATTTCAACTGTGTAAGTCGCTTTGGATAAGAGCATCTGCTAAATGCCTAAAATGTCAAAAAAATTCAAAATGTCGAATGCATGTTTGTATCTTAATGAAGGGGGTCAAAGGCCCCCTCTTCTTTTTCAGACTGAGAGAGATGTAGCAGTTTGTTTCGGTGAAAACAAGAAAACACACTGGAGATTTAAAAACCTGTCTTTATCATCAAACGATCAACAGAGGGGGGAAGCTCAGCGATGGATTGGAATCGATCGGTCAGGCCCAATCCAGATCTGGAGTGGGATTTGAGTATAGATGGCCAGGCAGGAGCCTCTGTAAATGGGATTGACCGGGAAGAAAGGAGCCCAGAGGAGATGGGGAATTGAAAACGCTGTACGTGGGAGAAGCTGGAATTGACTCAATTGAAAATGGGAGGAGGATTTGATTTGCATTGTGGGAACAACAATATGACTGACAACACCTCAACCCCCAAATAAAGCCTTTGGTAATATTGATGTCCTACTCTGTCTATTGCTATCTCTTTGAACTCTTTGAAAGTAGAGCTGTGTTTAAAACTAGTGATCTCTTTGCCTGGCGGAAGCTCTCGTCTACTGCTTATAATTGTACATGTTTCCGCCACTGCAGCACACTAATGCCAATGGAATAGGACTGGAACAATTTAAGGTCTATTGGTAGGTTCCTTTCTCAGTGTTGCTAACCAGGGGTTCAAACCCACAGCCATTACCCTGGGGGATTTGTCCAGTGCCCATAGCAAACGTGGTCACAATATGGGGGCCGTTTAAAAATGAGGCTGTCTGCAGCTACATATATATTCCTGTTCCCCTTAAAAAAGGGGTATGGGGCCACATATGAAAGACACCTTTTTTTAAGAGCATAGGAAAATAACTATTGTTTTCTCACTCTCCTTACAGGCAATTGGGGAGCCAGAGATTCAGGTTCCAAAAATAATTGCATCAGCTGCATTAATGTATTGTATGTAAATAAATGCAAACTGTGTAAGTCACTCTGGATAAGAGAATTTGGTAAATGCTTAAATGTGATTGTAGGAAGGCAGTGATGAGGTCAAGACAGCATTCTGTCACACAGTAGCCTACAGGAGGAAAAGCTTCAGCTGCAGCAGGCCCCACATCAGTGCCTGTCTTGTGCCCCCACTTCTTCGGAGTGTTGAATTGTTCCGAATCAACAGTAGCAGCCACAGGAGAACACTACCAGCACCCCCGCCCCATCCCACCCCAGCCCCTAGGGCCATACAAACAATCCTCCTACACACCCCCCTGATGGCCATTACACAGTCATGAAGGGATCCACTTGTGAATACAGTTTGCTGACTAAACAACATGGAGGATAGGGGGAGCCTGTGGTTTGTCCAAGGAAAATCGTTGCCACAATTTTTTTCTCTCGTTTTACTTCTTTCTTTTTTTTCTTAATCGTTTGTGCCTTTGGGCTCCCTGGCTCAGCTCTCTCAGTCGTACACAACATCTCCTTCGAGGTCCAGTCACCCCGGGGGAATCACAGAGGGCATGCGGAGGATGTGGAAAAACTGTGTTCTTCTTTCCTGCCAATCCAGGCCAGAGCAGCCGGGCAAGTCAGTGAAAATGGTGCTTGGCTACTTTCTTTTCTGAAAGACTCTCCACGGCCAGGCAAATTGCAACACACACCAGAATTATTTGGGGGTTGCAACAAACACTTCACGTACTTAAACATTTTTTTTAAAGTATTAGTTTGATCTGCACCTGTAGTCAACATAGCTAAAATGTTGAAAACTTTTACTACAACTTTATAAATCATCACAACCTTAAGCAACCATACTGCAATGTAAAAAGTTGCAATGACGTTTCATGCTAGCTGGGATTGTAAATGGTGAAAAAGATGAAGCAACAATATTTAAGGAGGTTGCTCTGTTCAATTCATAACTCTTCCAGTTTGCACCATGAAGCAAAGGATTGGAGCAGCTCTTCGATAAATGTCCTAGTTCACCCCTAGTACATAAAGTTCCTAGTCATTTCTTCTGGATACAAAAGTGTTATGTTTTACACCTCATGTTTAAAAACATTAGGAGCATTTTGGCACATAACCCTCGCCAGCCCACGTTCCGAATGTTTTTAAACTTGACTTATAACAAAACAAACATTTTGCATCTGGAACAAGTGATGTTTACTAGAAAATTTGGTAACACCTTATTTTAGGTGTTGATTAATAAGACACTAATTAAGTGCTTATTAGCCGCTAATAAATGATTAATCATTTCACCTAGTTATGGTTTATTAAGTATTTATTAGACATTATTAGGAGTTAGTAAGGCATGTATTGAGCAACCAAGTTTTCAAGAAATTCTAAAAACAATTGTATCCTTACATTACATTCGACAAGTCACATGAACATGGTGTCTTGAGTGAACTTTATTGGTCACAGAGCCATGACACATTGACAGTCACAGTACATACACTATATGGCCAAAAGTCAGTGGACACCCCTACTAATTATTGAGTTCAGGTGTTTCAGCCACACCCATTGCCAACAGGTGCATAAAATCCAGCACATAGTCATGCAATCTCCACAGACAAACATTTCGAATTCAGAATGGTTCGTAAAGAGCTCAGTGACTTTAAACGCGGCACTGTCATAGGATGCCACCTTTGCCACAAGTCAGTTCATGAAATTTCTGCCCTACTAGATGTGCCCCGGTCAACTGTAAGTGCTATTATTGTGAAGTGGAAGCGCCTAGGAGCAACAACAGCTTGGCCACAAAGTGATAGACCACGCAAACTCACAGAGCGGGGCCGACGAGTGCTGAAGCGCATAGCACGTAAAAATCGCTTATCATCTGCTGCATCACTCACTACAGAGTACCAAACTGCCTCTGGAAGCACCATCAGCACAATAACTGTGCGTCGGGAGCTTCATGGAATGGGTTTCCATGGCCGAGCAGCTGCACACAAGCCTCACATCACCATGCGCAATGCCAAGCGTCAGCTGGAGTGGTGTAAAGCACGCTGCAACTGGACTCTGGAGCAGTAGAAACGTGTTCTTTGGAGTGATTAATCTCGCTTCACTATCTGGCAGTCTGAAGGATGAATCTGGGTTTGGCGGATGCCAGGAGAATGCTACCTTCCGGAATTCATAGTGCCTACTGTAAAGTTTGGTGGAGGAGGGATAATGGTCTGGGGCTGTTTCTCAGGGTTTGGGATAGCCCCTTTAGTTCCAGTGAAGGGTATTCTTAATGCTACAGGATACGAAGACATCTTAGCCAATTGGGCGCAGTTTGGGGAAGGCTCTTTGCTGTTCCAGCATGACTGTGCCCCTGTGCACAAAGCAAGGTCCATAAAGACATGGTTAGACGGGTTTGGTGTGGAGGAACTCGATTGGCACAGAGTCCTGACCTCAACCCCATTGAACACCTTTGGGAGGAATTAGAACGCAGATTGCGAGCCAGGCCTTCTCGTCCAAAATCAGTGCCTGACCTCACAGATGCTCTTTTGGCTGAATGGGCACAAATTCCCACAGACACACTCCAAAATCTTGTGGAAAGCCTTCCCAGAAGAGTGGCAGCTGTCATAGCCGCAAAGGGGGTTTTAGAATGGGATGTCCAACAAGCTCGTATAGGTGTGATGGTCAGGTGTCCACTGACTTTCGGCCATATAGTGTAACTGATGATGCAAGCTTTCTATTCATGTATCAAACTCAGAAATGCCCAAACTGGAGATTTAAGGTTTTTATGAAGCCGGTAGGGACATTCAGGTTGTCAGGGATAAGTGTACTCTGTGTGACACAGGTATGTCTGTCTGGCATGACATGGGACAGCCACTAATTTATGGCCCCCTTTCACGTCCGTTGTATCATCTGGGAAAGCGATGGTGATTGAGTTACACTCGCCTTCCTGGGCTACAATCCACCGTCAGTCCTTTCACTGAAAGGGACTAGGGCTGTGATTGGACTATCTCTTCCAAGAGAGTCCTGTTGCACGGCCAACAAAAGAAGATACGCTAACTCAGTCTGCTCTGGTAATATTTCCACAGTGCCCAAAGGAATATGTTCCAGACAGAACCATGGACAAGGGAAGGTTGCTATAGCAACTAAAAAGTGTTGCCATCTAGTGTATTGTAAAAATAAGTGAACTTGCTTTCTATAATTTTTTTACCTTTATTTAACCAGTTAGGTCAATTCAACTCTCTTTTGTGGTGACGACACGGGGAATCAAAGTGGGTAGGGAATACAAGGGATTGTGTAGCCAATCAGATGCAGTGGATAATTAGGTGACCACAGAGAGCTAGTTTGTGGGAATTTGACCAGGATACCGAGGGTTAACATCCCTACTCTTTTGAAAAGTGCCATGGGATCTTTAATGACCATAGAGAGTCAGCACCTCAATTTAAAGGGTGGCACCTTGCCAGGGCAATAACTATCTATTTGACCAGCGGGAAGAGTTCCCCCCTACTGGCCCACCAATACCTCTTCCAGCAGAAACATAGTTTCCCCACGTAATTTCCCATCCAGGTACTAATCAAACCCAGCCCTAGTTAGCTTCAGCATTTTGACATGAGAAGGCTACAGGGTGTTATGGCTGCTGGTGTATTTAAAGATTCTAGCATATACTGTAAGTCCATATTTTATCTGGCTATTAGGTGTTAAATCAAAGAGAATCTACTCAATAACTCCGAGTCATGTGGCACAGTACTACTACTTAAAGTGGGTTGTATCACAGTTAAATAGTCCATTCTGATTGATCGAGAGGGTGTTCATTATTTTTCAATAAACCGCATTGGTTTTGTAATGCACGGCCGTGAAGTAGTTCCAGCGAAAATGGCCTTATCACCATTCCAAATGAATACACAAGCCTGTTCAACATTCTATTTCAATTGAACATTCTATTTATAACTGAAAATAACAGTAAAAAAAGAACTGACAACAACAACAACATAGTGCTACAACAATTGTTTTTAATTCTATGTATGTGTTGAATTCTTTCTGATGCAAGTAGCCATGGTATAAGCAAAATAAACCACTCTGGGCTCTGCATTTGTATGAAAATAAACCACTTCAGGGTGGTTAACCCCTCGGTTTTAACTTGGGACCACATCACACCACCCTTTTGTGGTTTATATTCAAACAACTGCACAGCCCAGAGTGTGCCACATGATACCTCTAACTCTCACCTGGTTGGCTGCGCTCCAATTGGCAGTAAATCCACCCACTACCCTGGTCCCTGTTGCCTGGCACCAGGTTGTGGTGTACTGAAGTAACACAGTTCCAGTTCACGTTCTGCTGAGCACACAATGGAAACGCACCAGCAAACCAGAACCCCCATGGTTCCTCCTAAGAGCGGAAAAGCCCCATACAGAATGTGTTTACTGGAAGTTGGTACTGTATCTTCATAAAGATGAGATAAACTTTGTTTACTGCGGAGATATGCTACGTTCAGTGTTCTCTCTTCCCCCCTTCGCTGTTGTGAAATGCAGTCCTGAAATTAATTTTGCAGACCGTTCCTTCTGGCCTGTGTCAACAGTATTGAGCGTGCGACGCTGCTATCCCCGCTGCCAAGCGGGGTGGGGTGGGGGGGGCTATGGCCTGATTCAAACCATGCATGTAATGCAATTTAAATCTCAGCACTCACTTTCAAATTGAATGAGGAACTTTGATGCCTGATGAAAATTTGAGGCAGGAAATGCTTTGATAGGCAATATAAATTCCAAAGGAGGAAGAAAAATAATAAATCAGCCCTGGAAATAAAATAAAAGAAATTTGGATTTTCAAAGGAAGTTGTGTGTTTGATTAAAATAAGAAGGAAACAAGCCAAAACAAAAAGAGGGGCCGGGGATTTGATGGGTATCAGAAGCTAAAGGGAATGGGGTAGGGTTTCGTAGCGTCACAATCAACATTTATTTCATTATTTACACTGCGCAGAAGGGAACCAGTGTGCTCTAAAAAAGTAACCAATATTCTAACAATCTAAGGCTGAGCATGCATTTATCATCTAACATTACTTGGGATGGAACTTTAAATGAATTTTAATACCAAATAAGTATAAATATTTATAAACAATATTTGAAGGAGTGTGTTCAGCTGGATACAAGGACCAAATCAAAGAGAAATACATGGTATGCACAACCAAACACTTTACCAGAGTTTTAGCTCATCATATATCTCCCTAGCAGTGCCATTCAGCTGAGAGTGAACAGGGAGGAACAAACAGCAGACCCTGGTCCTTAATATAGACTGGCAGCAGTGGGTTTTGTGTGAAAGAGCTGTCCCTTGATCCCCGCACATTTCTACCTATTGAAGACCATTAGTACACTGATAAGAGTAATGTCTTTGAACATGAAACCTTGGACCTGAAACATAGTGAGTGAGCCTCTCTGCTTTCTGCAGTGACAAGGCCTAGGCCAGATCTCATAGAGGAAAGCACAACAATACAGTGAGGGGGATGATCATATTAAATTGAGTGGATCAGGGAATTACATATTCTTTCAGCCAAAGCCCAGAGGAGCTCTGCCACAGCAACAAAGCCTCGGCTTCCATTAACTCAGGATTCAGGAAACGCGGAGAACACACAACATGCCACTATCACGTACAAATCTCTATCTCTCTCTCTCTCTCTCTCTCTCTCTCTCTCTCTCTCTCTCTCTCAGAATTCTATGGGCTATAGTTTTGTTGTCAAAGTGCAAATTCGTGGACGTTAGTGTTTAAGGATGGTGATGCTTTAAGGCATGTCCAACTCTATTCCGTTACCGTATTCTGTTTAAGAAGAATAAATTACCTGTGGGTGTAATGAGGATTTGGTTTCATTATGGCTGAAATGCTCAAATACTTTGAATACAGTTTGCATTTCAAAAAGTTGTTTACTGAACGATTTGCCTTAGAGTGAGGTCAAATATAGAACATCCACAAAGCAGTCTTGTGTAATGGGGGATTTCTTGCTTGTGAACCCTATCTGTTCGTCCATTCATAACATTACCAGACTAGCAGCGTTTGAGTCTGGGCAGATGAAAACGCAAATTAATTATCAGACACTAAACATTCACAGCGCAAAATGTTTTTTCTGACACACCCAATAGCACCGGCCAAACCATGTTGATGCAAACTTATTTATTGCCGACCACAAATCTACCAAACCGGGGCAGAGATGAGAAATGTTCTATTTACTACCAATTATACTACTGCCCAGGTGCGTTTTTCCTACCATCCTCACCACACTAGAGCCCAACGTGCTATTACCCATTTGACCACATGCTGCCATGCACCCCTATTACAATCATATTTATGCAGCTTAAATTAAACACTCATGAATGCAAAAGACAGGCTCAATATCACATTTTCATATACACATATTATCACACACTATCACACACACACACACACACACACACACACACACACACACACCGGTACTGAAACACATGCATGCACAGATAACATAAGAACATGGTTCTGTATACTCTGTCTGTGTTTGGCGGCACTGGTGTGGTGGTCCGGAAGAATTAGCGCACGCTCTCTGATTTGAACATTTGAAATGTAAATCCAGTTCATCGTTAACTGCAAAATATCTCCTATCTGCCATGAGATCTTCTCAACCTTTAACTGTGCTAGAAAGATAGGGAGGGAGGTTAGGAGTTGTGGGGGAGGGGTGGATGCCCCTCCCCTGAGGTTGCCAGTGAACATGTGGCAGGGGAATATGCCAGGCTGAAAATGCCATCACTAATTAGGCAGCATCAGATCACACATTTATGAGAATCCCCTGAACCATTCCAACCTGTTTTTGTTCCCTGCGCTTCAGGGACAAAGCTTGAGTTTAGCTTCAGTCCAGAAACATCTATATTTTGAATTGAAGGCCATCTGGGGATGTTCTCACTGGCATCTTCAGTAGTTTACCTTACAGTGTACATGCACACCGATCAGCCACAACATTAAAACCACTGACAGATGAAGTGAATAACATTGATCATCTCGTTACAATGACCCTGTCGCCGGTTCACCTGTTGTCCTTCCTTGGACCACTTTTGGTAGGTACTAACCACTGCATACCGGGAACACCCCACAAGACCTGCCGTTTTGGAGATCCTCTGACCCAGTCGTCTAGCCATCACAATTTGGCCCTCGTCAAAGTCGCTCAGATCCTTACGCTTGCCCATTTTTCCTGCTTCCAACACATCAACTTCAAGAACTGACTGTTCACTTGCTGCCTAATACATCCCACCCCTTGACAGGTGCCATTGTAATGAGATGATCAATGTTATTCACTTCACCTGTCAGTGGTTTTAATGTTGTGGCTAATCGGTGTATGTATAATTGTATAGTGAAAGCAAATTGACATTTTCCCTTAAAAAATGTACTTGAATAAGCATGTTAGGACTAATCACAGGGAATGTAATTAGTTAGACATACCGATCGTAAAGTTCTATGGCACTGGCAAGGCAGATCCATGTTGTACAAAATTCTATTGCCGTTTTGAGACACGCAGACACACATACACACTGAATTAGGGCTGATCAGGGGTCAGGCTTCCCATGGCCATATCCTAACCTTTTTCAATATGAGCTAAAAGACTAAACTGATCCTAGATCAGTACTCCTGCTCTGAGAGCTTTAGGAATAGATATGCTGAAGAGCAAGGCCTCTGCCAAACAGATGCCCAAATGGCTGATACCCTGGAACCGTAATGTAGCAAGCCCTGACCACAACATCCGATTATCCCCCAACCCCCAGAATGATATCTCAACGTGAGAGCGTAATCTATCCTTTAATGCTAGGTGGGATTTTGTTATTTGACCAGTATTTATCATGGATACCACGGGTTATGGACAGACTTAAATCCATAACTCATGGTACCCATAAGAAAACCTGGTTAAATGTACAAAAATCTATATTAATGTAAATTGACATAATTTGGGAAAGGTTACATAGATGCATTAATAATTATTAAAGGACAGAGTGATTGATGGAGCTCTTTCTCTCTCACACAAACATGCACACACACACACACACACACACACACAGAGCTCTGCGATCTCCCTGGGGGGGGGTCTCTTGGCTAATTGCTTGCCCCCCTGTCTCACTCCCTCTGTCATCCTGCCACAGTTAGGGTTAGAGTGTCTCATAACATGGGCGCAGTAGGAGTTAAAACAACACTAGAGCCTGCCCCTCTATAGATCTTCTGTGACCTTAAGGGCAGGGTGACTCGGGTCTATATCTACAGAAATGTTTAATTGCTCAAGCTTCCATTTAAATACAACCCAAGTGTCTGGATAGGTGCACTCTATTTTATGACAGCCCATACTACGCTATGCTATATGATTGTACTTTGGTGCTCTTACTTCTGTTATACAGATTTTATTTGTGGATTGTGTACATTTGTCCTTAACAAATACAATAATTTCATTACTTGGACTGGCAGAGTGTCCAGCTGCCACAAGTTAATCAGCTAGCCAGCACTTCATCAATGTTGCGTAGGAATCTTCCTTCTCTAAATCTTCAATAAATACATACAAAATTTACTTTAATTTAGTGCTGTAAGGCTGGCAGCAATTTCTTGTACCTGATATGTCTGAATTCAAAAGATTAGACGTGCTTGGTATTAGTCTGCCATAAGGTCATACTTAAATGGATTTAAAATTGTCATTATTAGAATGATCTTTTCTATGTTTGTTGGTATTTCAGGTTGGCTGCAGACATGGCTCATTCCCTCATTGGTGAGAGTCAATGTGGTGAGATTTCTATTGGTCAGTGTCTCCTCCTGTTTACAATAATTAATAGACTCAGCCTCGCTTGTAAGCTCATTGTTGTAAGCCCGATGTTTGAGGCCAGAACAAATGCAGTAACCGTGAGCCTGACTAGATTCTCGCTCCGCTTGGTATCACTATACCCAACTTCCAAGGATGTGCTTTGCTAATAAACCAAGGTCAGTTACTACTTATGACCAATCCCACAATAGAGTGAAATTCTAAACAAAAACAGCCAACCAAACAAAATCCACCATCAGAAATCTACTGGCACCAATCAGATTGCAGGAAGCCTAGGCAAGAAAAGTTAACAAAGCTATCCAGACGTTCTATCAGTGATTGAGCATCTGTAGTCAAGACGACATTTGCTTTTATGGAACAGTGACCCCCTAAAAGGGCAAAGGCAAAAGAACAGACATGGGGATTTGACGTAATGGACATTAGATGGACTGACAGCAGTGGCATGAGTGCATTAAATAGGGTTAAGCAAACCGGGGGTTCAGTGACCTTTCTGCCCACAAGAGGATCTGAACGATCACAGGGGAATATTCTATTAGTTCCTGCTTTCACAACAAGGTCTGGTTTTTAGAGAGGATTAGTGACGTCGGGCGTCGCACCGCAGCATTGATACGCTTCTGCTGCCGCATCTCAACCTGCCACAACCACTGTCCTTGAGAACGCTGTACTACTGAACTCACAACACCGTCTCACTGTGGCAGCAAGTGATAACATACACCATCACACTGCTGTAACACTGATATCATACACCATCACACTGCTGTAACACTGATATCATACACCATCACACTGCTGTAACACTGATATCATACACCATCACACTGCTGTAACACTGATAACATACACCATCACACTGCTGCAGTAACAGTGATTACAGACACCATCACACTGCTGTAACACTGATATCATACACCATCACACTGCTGTAACACTGATATCATACACCATCACACTGCTGTAACACTGATATCATACACCATCACACTGCTGTAACACTGATAACATACACCATCACAGTGCTGCAGTAACAGCGATTACAGACACCATCACACTGCTGTAACACTGATATCATACACCATCACACTGCTGTAACACTGATAACATACACCATCACACTGCTGCAGTAACAGTGATTACAGACACCATCACACTGCTGCAGTAACAGTGATTACAGACACCATCAAACTGCTGCTGCAAGTGATTGCATACTGTAACCTTGTGCAAATGGTATGCATAGGAAAGTGCATCATTTACAGAATTTAGATTAAGCTTCATACACTAGTGATGGGAGATCACTGTACTATTGATGGGACATTGAGGCATCTTGAGCGAACACATGAACAAATTGTGTTTTGCTTTGGAGAGAAAAAACATTTAATTGGTTCAAACAAGGCAGTGATTGATAGTTCATTGTATCTCTACCAATCTCCAGAGGCTCATGAAACCTCTCTTGTGTCCCTACTATACACACGGTCGAAAACTATCAACAGTACAATTACATATACACTCACATATTACAGTGTATAAAATAGTCAAATTTCATAAAAATATAAAAATAAAAAATATTTTTATTTTACACATAAAACCTCCCACAGACCACAGCAGGCAATGCAATGTCACTCCACAGCCCACACAACCCCCCCCCGCCCAGCCTCACATGTCACAAGTCAAGTCCCGAGCATTCTCCTCCCTCCCCTCACTCTTGTGCCTTTCTTTTCTGGCGTGTGGGCTAATCCAGATTACTCTTCACCGCTGTCCACGGACATCCGCAGTCTCCCCCCACCAATAAGAGTTGGGGGCTGTGTGCACCAGCCTGACGGATCACACGGTGAAAGGCTCTCTGACTCAGAGCATGCTTTATTTATCATCAATAAATTCATTACAGACAGAAGCCCTTTGGCAGCCATCGTTTGTCTCATTTTTTTTTAAAGCGATGCCAATGCCCCCGCAATAGAAAACACTCAGAGGGGCTTATGTTGTCATCGCTTCGACGTGGGGCGGCCGTCGCCGTGCGATGTGGAGAGGCTGACGGGGATGATGCAACTGTGTCACACATATCCCGCGGCAACATCTCCGCACCAGCAGACGACATCCTGTTTACATCACAGTGAGGAGCGTTTCCAACACAACCCTCTGCTGGGATTGTGTGCCGCTTTGAGGAAGTGAGAGGGTGAGGCTTCGGGAGGCCCAAAAATGATGGAGCAACTATGTGCTATCGGTGGCTCGCTGACTTTTTGCTATGGAGAGGTATGGAGAGCCTTTTGATTGGCTCATGGAAGTCAGTGACAACAGCGGCGTATGGTTGCCCCACCCATTGCGGGGTTTATAAAGTCTCGCTCTCACCTCTCGAACCCCTCCCTCATCACGATTGCCCAGCTTGTTCTTTGATGTTGACGTGACACTTTCATTTTATTCAGGGTGCGCCCCTTTCGTGACCCAGCCTGACCCAATGCCCACCTACTGATTGTACGAGTCAAAACCATAGCAATCACTATCATCTGGCAAACTACCAATCTAATTGAAGGCGTTCTTTCAAGTAAGCACCAAACACAAGCGAATGGGGAATACATATTCATTAATGAGTAGGAGAATATGTTTGAATGATTGAGCGGTTAATACACTGCTTAAGGCAGGTATTAATAACACATCACAGAAGCTTCCCTCTGTGAGGAAGGACTAGCCCCAGGGAATGCCCATTAATCATTTGTGTTTATTGTGATCCTGGTGTGATGGACATGCAATGCAAAGGCACTATCATAAATATCTCATTTCAGGCATATATTTACTTTCTGTGCATCACTGATAACCTTCCTTCGCACTGCTGAATACTGTAGAGCACAACAACCTCCAGGTTATGGAGATGGAGATATATTCACAAAATTACATTTATGTACATGTTATTAAAACGGCATCTGGTTGAAGGGCTTAAACTTTCTTCTGCATTGATTGCTTATTGCTACCTCTGAATTGTGGCTACAGATTTACCTACAGGGTCCTAGTTTAACTATGAGGTTGCTCCTAGCACCCAGGAATTGTACTTCCCACTAGGGTGGCTTTCAGCTAAACTGTTCTTGACTATGGTTAACACTTTGTTGTACGTCGCTCTGGATAAGAGTGTCTGCCAAATGCCTGTAATGTAATGTAATGTAAGTATCAATAATATCATTAATATTAATATTATTGACACAATTGATGAAAATATATTTTAATATATATTCAAATGATATTTTTCCATATTTTAGATTTTAACAGATGAATGTATTATTTTTCCATATGGGTTGTGTTCTCCCAAGTATTACATTGAGTTTGATCAGATTAAAATCAAGTTTGATCAACATCCTAAACATGACTAACTATTGTATCTGTTTTTGTGCTTCTTGCATAGTTTGTATGTATGCTACTTACAGCAAGGGAGAATAGACCAACAGTCATTTCTAATTTGTTCTAAGTTGTTGGATCCACAATGCACTGCGTTTCAAAATGTCAACAATTGGGCCATATTTTCACCACTAGACTTAATTCAGACTTTTCATTCCCTACAAAGGGAGCCTGGAAGATTGTGACTAAATTGCTAGCAGGTGTGAATGGTGTGTCACAGTGTGTTGCAAACAGGCGAAGGTACTTAATCAGAACTATTCCTGCATAGACCAGGAGGCAACAGCTGGGGTTTATGAATCCAATTCATATGTAACAAATAAGCAGCATCCACTGGCTTAGATAATAGGACCTGCAAAGCAGTGCAACATTCATAACCCTGTGTTAGGTTTCAACTGAAAACCAGGACAAGTAAAGATGTAGTTGCTCAAAGTTTTATTCTGCAGAAGAGTAAAACACAGACAGATGGTTCTGAATGCTTGTCCTAAACGGCTGGCCGTATCAATCTTTATACATCCCTAGTTTATGTACGCAGACGTGGCTAGTTGTGCAACATTCTCCAGTTAATCTCAAATTTTGACACAAAGTTTGACAATAAGCATTGCTAACATTATTGTTCCGACTTAATCTGCTGAGGATGGAGGCAGTTCCTCCATGCAGCCGTCCATACTCACATATTTTCACATAGCAAGCAACACACTTTCTTAATACACACAGCTTTATCCGTCCCGATCTAGTTCTGCAAGACAAGGACAAATAAAAGGGAGGGCTGTTTTTTTCACATTCTGGGCATTCAACTAAATGACCTTGCTGCAGATCACAGGGTTATAGCGAGCGCCTTCCCTTCAGGGAACAGAAAAATGGGGAAATGGGCAAACTAGGAAGGTTTTACTGAGGACGAGTGCACATCCAGGCACTCAACTCTGTCCAGTGGGGGAGGGGCAGTAGGGGTTGGATTTAACTGTATATACCCAGTCTTGTACACACACTTCGTTGGATCATACTGGGTGGTTGTTTTAGTGGTGGTCATCACACGCACTGCTGCTGCAACCCATCCTGCTACAATCATGTTGTACAGGGAAGAAATTTTACGGTACATGATATTGTGTTTAAGGGGACCCTAGAGATATGTCCTCCAGCAATGTACTGGTCCACAGTGACTAAGGTTCTTCTTTCTGTTTCCAGAGTCTGGACAGATTATCTACCTTCTGTAAGTATGCCCTGGCACTTTGCATGAATTTACTCGTTTTCTCCACCATTTCCTCAATTTCCTCCTCCATTTTCTAAAGGGCATCTGGCACTTTGATGGACACCTCAACTGTTACATTGACAGAAGTGAGGGGAAAAGCAAGTCTTCCCTCTACATACACAGTTATAGCTGCGGAGGTTTGGACTGCTCCAAAATCTCTGTTCTCCACCCAGACAGTAACTTCCCCTCTTGTAATTGCAGCACCACTATGGTGAGTTGTGTTTCCATCGTACAGAGATACCACAAACATGGTCAAATTCACAGCCTCACTTGACAAACTTGCAACTGTTTTCTGGATTGCCTGTAACAGGCAGTGCACTGTCACTAAAATGGCTAGTATCTATCCCCATATGCATTACCTGTTGTTGTTCGTCCAGCCAATCTCGGCTGTTCTCAACCTTTGTTTCTGTCATCACATTTGATACACCCATACCTGTCCCTAGTCCTCCCAATGCCCACCCAGTATGTTCCTCCTTCGTCTGGTGTGTGTGGGGGTACATTTGGGCAGGATGGATAGACATGGTTTGTGCCAATGCGTGATGGATGGCCATGGTAAGGTTAAACGATTGCTTACAGTCTGGGGCGGCAAGAAGTGCCAACATGCTTATTTGAGTGCTCAGGAAATATGCGCTGCTTAGGGCCATTACAGGTCTAGGCAGGGCCTATTGAGGTGAGGCCTGGTTTGGTGATTAACTCCAAGGGTGGACACTCACCAACTAATTTTTCATAGTACTAGTGATACGTTTAGCTAATGTACTCTGCCTGTGGTGTTCCACCCCCCAGTCATGATAGCTGCAGTCGCACAGACCGAGGGAGATGGTAAATCAGGAGAGGTTACTAGCACTTCACTGATCACTCACTGGTTCATAAACGGGTTTTCAGCCAAAATGTGTATTCCAGCTGAATTTCCACCACTAGGTTTTCCTGTTTACTGTACTGCCTATTGTTTTGGCATGGTGGAGTGTAGGTGTAGATAACCAGGTCAGGTGGTCCCAGAAACGGGGAAACACTGGGAAACACTGGAGAACACTCCCACGGCAGGCCAGGGGCCTCATTTATAAAACGTACTTACGCACAAATTTGATCTTAGAACGTGCATACGCTCAAATCCACGTCAAAGTTCAGATTTATAAAAACGGTCTTTGACGTGGAAAAGTACTTACCTCCACGTCAGGTTTCAACCTGGCGTACGCACTTTTCCTTGTGGCAATGTTTGAATACTGCAGGTATTCGCGGTCTCGTCTCTTCTCTGTCCTGACCCCTCGCTGGTGAAATTATCTTCCGCAATCGGCCAGGACCGCGGAATCACCTGCGATCTTCCGCGAGAGACTCAAAACCCACCTTTTCAGACTCCACTACCACTGAATTCTGTACATCTAGCTAATTGTCATCACCACTGCCTACTTGCTCAACACTATATACCCCTGCTTACTCCATTAAAAAATAATAATTGACTAACCTTTTCCTTCCCAGTGTTACAGGTATGGTACGCGGCTGCCTGCAATGGTTTATTGCTGTATTACTGCACTGATCTCTTGCGCGTACTATGATTGTTCCTACCATGTATTCATGTACACATTGTAAGTCGCTCTGGATAAGAGCATCTGCTAAATGCTTAAAATGTAAATGTAATGTAAAATGTATTCGGAAATCTAACAGCGCCAACATGTCGTCTGCTGCCTATTATTATTATTATTATTATTATTAGTAGTAGTAGTAGTAGTAGTAGTAGTAGTAGTAGTAGTAGTATTACCAGATTGAACACATTGCTTAGGCTATACGTAATGGTTTGCACAATACATTTATTAATAAATTAAAACAACATAAGCTAAGCTACTTGTGGAAAACAAAACAAAAACACACATTGGTTTTCCAAAACTACCCCAATTAGCATAATTGACACATCCTTGAAATGTATTTAATACATATTATGGTTCCACGCGTGTAAAACACTTCGGTCAATCTGTAGGCTATAAAATAGAATGGCTTCGCTTCTCGAAGATATCGCCAACCGCGCAATAAGAAGGGAACGAGTTATTAGAGATTTTGACCTCAGTTTTAAATCAGTTTTTAAATGATTTACGTCCTTCAGGGACCTTTGCTGCCCCCCGTTCACAGCCTGGGCTACAGACTGCCAGGCCACGTACTTGGTTGTACTGGTAAAGCCATTGGAAAGGCTCCCAAACAGCGTCCCTGCACGCAGCTGCACCTCCGCCAACAAGACCTCGATTTCCGCCTCGCTAAAATTCTTTTCTTGCAGCTCGCCATTATCAAGTAGAACATTTCTGTTTTGATTCGTGCTCCTTTATATGCTAATGATATTAATTAGGGGGCGTTTACAAGGCGGAGATCTAAAACCATTCAGCTACGCACAATTTCAAGATCATTTGCGATTTATAGATTTCACATCTGGGGGACTGGCGTACGCACGTTTTTTTGTGCGTACGTTCAGTTTCTCTGAATCACACTTACGCACATTTCAGAAATGATCTTAGATCAAATATAGGATGGTTTCTACGCAACTTTTTATAAATGAGGCCCCTGGTGGGCATGGAATCTCTGTCATAACCTGCTGTGGTGGAAGGTTACCTGTGGATTGTCACCCTCTGGGCCTCCTCCGGATACTCACGGGAATGAGAATTGACTGTGTCAGGAGCACCTTTCACCTGTGACTTGTGGACCCACCCCTTTCTGTCACACACCTTCAATGGCATGGCAGTGGACAGCAGCACCAGGTGTGGTCCAGTCCAGGATGGCTCAAATGTTCCTTTTGAATGTTCCTTGATGTAGACTAGGTCACATGGCCCCAGCCCAGCTGGAAACATGTCTGATTATTCATGATGAGCCTCCTCTACCTGTTTAGAGGAAGCCTTCAGAGCATTAGTCAAGGCCAAAACATAATCTGCTATGCTTTGTTTTAACATGGCAGTTTCCAAATGCATCAAATTCCCCACCACTTTCATAGGTTGCCCTATGACAACCTCATAGGGACTAAGCCCTGTGGTTTTGTAAGGTGAGGTCTTCATTATCATGAGGGCAATATGTATCGCATTTAACCAATTAACCCCTGTATCTGGTCATTAAAGTTTTAGTAATCTTATCCTGTCCCAATCAAGTACTGTTTGCCCTATCCACCTGTGGGTGGTAAGAACAATGGAAAGCTTGTTATATGCCTAAACCTTTGCATAGAGTCTGCACCACCTTACTTGTAAAGTGTGTGCCTTGATCACTGTCAATGCAGCAGGGAATTTCCCATTGTGGAATAAATTTATTTAGCAATGTTTGTACCACAATGTCTGCAGATGCTGTGAAATATGACTCACATTCTAATTGTGCCTTTTTCTGGTTTCCAGGTCCCACCAACTTAGCCATCAGGGTCCGCAGGTCTTTGCGGTCGATTTCTCTGTTTGGAGAGGATAACAAGATATCATCATCATACTGTGTAATGAACTTTCAATTGAATCATCAATTTTCCAATTCTTGAATTGTCCAATTGAATCATATCCCGACACTGTTTCAGCCATTGGTGGTAAATCATAGGAGAGTTATAGAAACCTTGCGGAAACTTTGTCCAGGGTGTATTGCCTTACAACCAAAGTTAAAGCAAACTACCCCCGGGATTCTTCAGTGACTAGGAAACTCTAAAACCCATTCAACATGTCCAGGACGCTGAATACTGAGTGGTCTGGGGCTATCACACACATCATTGTTTGGCCATGGACCAAACCAGAGAATTTGTTGTGCTAGAACATGGTACAATTATGGCCCTTTCCACTAGTTTCTGTCTCTCCTGTACTGCAGCCACTGGATATTGTTTTAAACGAGGCGGCTTTGTCCCTGTTACAACAACAGCCTCGCCTTTCATCCGCCCACATGCCAGCTTATCTGGCGCCCGTAGTGGGTGTCCTTGAGCTCTGGCAGCCCGTGGTTTCAGAGTGCATACTTCTCCAATTTCAATGCACATCTGTAATTTAGAGAGAATACCCATGCCTAAAATCGTTTGGTTTACCTGCCCCACATAGAATGCTTGGTGCACCCTACACGGTCCAATCCAGGGGTCCAACAGAATTGTACGCACGCACCCTTCCCTAATGCCTAATACAAATGCTCATTTGTTCAATGTTTTCTCAAATCTTTGTGTGGAGGTACAATAGTAATTTCAGCACCAGTATCTACTAGCCTCTCATGGGGAACACCTCCTAGTTTCCCCGCTATGTAAAGACCAACGCCTTTACTGTTGGTACCGCCTGAACAATCCTGATTGCCTACCCTCTGCATTTGCTGCTGTTGCTCTTTTGTGAGCCCTGCCCATCAAGCTCCTATTAGACTACTACTATTTTCTCAATACAGTATACTGTAGCATAACTTATTTTTCAGAGTTGACAACCAGCTTGTGATGGAAGAACAAGACATGGCTATCATCAATATGGTGACAAAGAATTTTTGTTCCGAGCGTAAAACACCACAACCCCATTCTACCACAACAAAACTGGAAATATATAGAAAAAGCCTACCTTATTTTTTGCCATGGTCTTTCCAGTTGGGTAGAAGTGATGTCAACAGCTTGTTTGTGGATCCTGTTTGTGACACCAAGTTTTAGGTTTCAACTGAAAACCAGGAAGAGTCAAGATGTAGTTGCTCAAAGTTTTATTCTGCAGAAGAGAACAACACAGACAGATGGTTCTGAATGCTTGCACTAAAGTCCTCAGCTGGCCTTATCAATCTTTATGCATCCCTCCCTCACGTACGCAGACATTCTCCAGTTAATCTTATTTTAAAACAAAGTTTGGCCAATAATGATAACATTATTGTTCCTCCTTTAGGCTGGCAGTGCAGTGTAATGGTTAAGGAACTGGGCTTGTAACGCAGAGGTTGCTGGTTCAATTCCCAGGTTGGACACTGCCGTTGTACCCTTGAGCAAGGTACTTAACCTGAATTGCTTCAGTAAAAATATCCAGCTGTATAAATTGATTGTATGTAAAGAAATGTGAAACTGTGTAAGTCGCTCTGGATAAGAGCGTCTGCTAAATGCCTAAAATGTAAATGTAAATGTAAAATGTCTTAATCTCCTGAGGACGGTGGCAGTTCCTCCATGCAGCCATCCATACTCACATATTTTCACAACACACTTTCTTAATACACACAGCTTTATTCACCCCTATCTAGTTCTGCAAGACAAGGACAAAGGAAAGGGAAGGCTGTTCTTCTCATATTCTGGGCATTCAATTAAATGACCTTCCTGGAGATCAAAGGCATCCTAGAGTTCTTCTTTTATTGTGCACATTTTTTGGGTTCTTTACAAACACTCAAAAAAGTCCTTCACCTGCCATTTACTGAACCCGGTCGAAATAAATGAGACACCAAGCAGTCAGGTGAAAATTAAAAGTATTAGCATATTTATTACAGCAAGATGAAGTTAAAAATGCGCCCACCCATAACAAGCTCATTAAAACTTGCATTTAAATAAAGTAATGGCCACATGGTTCACAGAATGAAGATATATACGCATAGGAAAAGGAACACCAGATGTTGTAACACTTTACTTGAACTTACGCCATAAAGCCTACCTACCTAACGTTGTTATTAGCATGACATAACACCTGTCAATGTCATTTTGAATCAATTATTTCACATCTGTTTTGTCAAATTTGCAGCATACATTACGACAGTGTTGACATTAGTCATAAGCTGCAATACACTGTCATGACCAGTTATGACAGGTGTTATGTCATACTTGTTATGACAGTGTTATGTAAGCATATAGTTCAATGAAATATAGTTCAAGTAAAGTGTTACCAAAAATCCTTACAAATGCTGCAGGGGATGGGCAATCTTCTATACTTAAAGGTACAATCTTTATGGGGAAAAATGTATTTACTAAAGAGATACAAAATGCAATCACACATTCTGCACTTTGGGGTCGCTAATCTCCCTCTCCAATTTTTGTCTTCTGACCTTGCATCAGCTGTCCTCACCAGCTGTGGCATAGAAAGAAACATGGTTTGGCTTGCTCAGTGTCTCTCCCGTGGCCGTGAACTCCTAACAAATCACACAGCTACTGTATGGGAGAGGGTGGAGGCTTATACAGACAGCTGCCTCAGCTCCAGAACTGTTATTACTCTGCCGATGTGAAGAGCTGCCATTCACTGTCTTCTTCGACTGAAGGCAAGGGCTTTTTCCTAGCATTCAGGCTGCTTACAGTGCTGGCCGATCTGTTGACCTCTTGTTTTACATTGCCACTTTGAAGATTCATCCAAAGGTTCACATTCGATCCCAAACAGATGGATTTTTGTTGAAAAAAGAATGTAATGTAGCATCTGGATAATGTGTTGTTATATAGCTGTGATTTCCACATTTGCTGATGTACCAAAATGGTCTTTCATACAATACCTGTATACCTACAAGTTTTACATTTGAGCTGAATGTACTGTATCACGTGTTAGGTGAGCAGTTCAAGCTTTTAATGGACAACAAAATCCTCTACCCCAGGAGTAGGTTACCCTGGTCCTTGAGTGCCAGATTTTTGCTCTATTCAAACCCCCCTAACCCCATACATAATTGTATTAATTATTATGAACATAGGTGATTATTTGCTGGAGGTTCTCAGTGTCTCACCCGTCAGAATATTCAGGTTCAGATTCTTAATAATCCATCAAACTATCTACTCAAGCTCTGATGGAACAAAAGTAATAAATATCTCTGGATTTCAGGACCATGGCTGTGTTTCAATGTTTTACTCTCCCCCTCTCAAATACCATCCACTCAAATTGGTTTCTCCAATAAAATCGCCTCCATTCAATTGGATGTTGCCCATTAACTACGTTAACTGACTCAAAGTTGGAGGATGCTGAAGCGGCTTCATAAAATGAATGTGCATTAAATACGAACCATACTATTGCTTTCAAATTAAAATTAGATTCAGTGGCTCTGTGTAACTTTGAGGAACATGAACGGTTTTACAAATAGTACAGTATGCCTCTAAATATATTGTCTTTCTCCAGTTTGTGTTTGGGGGCACATAAAATGTGGGAAGAATGGATTTTGTGAACAATGTTTACTAGCAAACTGAAAGCCCGAGGAGGTAATGTTGTGGCTGGTGCTAAAATGTGTTTTGCATTTTAAATAAGCCTTCTCCTCTGTTTTTGCTTGAAAAACCAAAGGTGTGAAAATATAAGTGCACGTTTCTATAATACTGCGATTTAGAAAAGTTCACAACACATTAGCAGGACAAGGATAAAACGTGCTCGGCATATACAGTAGATAAGCATGGAGATATTCTGCCGCACTGGTGTTTGTTCATCATTCTCTACCCCAAAAAACATTAATTGAATTTAACATTCAAATGAATAATAATTATAATCGCCCTCCACAATCATTGCACTTATCGAAAATATCTCTTTAATTCATTATTTTCTCATTTAATTTTCTTAGCAGAGAGAGAAATGCGTACTGGTGCACAGATGGAAGAACATGTGGAATTGGATTTTCTGATTCACATCTTTGATGGTGTCAAAGCAAACATGCACCGAATCTGAGAGGTGCTGCAATCCTCGTGGAGATACACGCCCCGGCTTCGCAGAACAACACCGGATAAAATCTCCAGAGCAGATAAAACCAGTGGAATAACGCCACTGGAGGGGGCCATGCTAAGCCACATTAACAGAGCTCTGCCAGTGTCCTTTTCCACCAGTGAGGTGCGTTCAATGCAGGGGTCCCCAACCATGGTTTTGGAGAGCCACGGGGGCTCCTGGTTTTTGTTTGCACCCTAGAATCAGCAACCAATTCAGACCCGAGAAACCAGGTGAGGTGAGCTAACTGTGCAATCAATTGCTTTAACTGATCGAGCAATCGTACTGAGGAGCAACGAAGACCAGCAGGTTCTCCGGGATCAGGGGTGGGGATAGTGATGGGTGATTGAGGTATCACAATGGCTAAAATGGGTGGAGCAACCATATACTACCAGTAACTGAACCAATCATCATGTTTTGTTATGAAGAGCAAAACCTTTTGATTGGTTCACACAAGTCAGTGATTGACAGCAAATTATAACTCCACCCATTTTTGGTGTCATATTCATTTATACACACGTGCACTCAGTTGAGTCTGCAAATGGAAAGGAAATGTTTGGTGGAACGATTTGTCCGACTTCCGCGAGTGCTGGACCGACATGCGACTCGCACGCAGTCCATGTCCTCTCAGGGTTCCCACTCAAATCAAATTTCCATTTTCCATGACATTTCAATGACAAATGTAAGGTTTTCAATTCCATTTTTTGGGCGACTGACGCTAAACTTGACTTTACTTTCATAACTTGACACGTTTTGTTGCCAGTGTAAATACACATCTCATTGTGTGTGTGTGTGTGTGTGTGTGAGAACACCCATGGCAGGTGGCAATAACACTGTCAGGGGAAGAGACACTTTGTGGTGACGTTATCAGAAAAAAAGAAAGAGATATATAACATTACCTGGAATCAGAAATGTCCATATCATTTCCATGACATAGAGGTTTTTCATCAATTTCCATGACATAATAATTTTCAAGGTTTTTCCATGACGCGTGGGAACCCTGGTCACTGTCCCCTGAGGGTTGGCCCGGAGTGGCCTCCACATTAAAAACAAGAACAGTCTCGCCACAGAGGCACTTTCACTTCAATTTCCTTTTATTTAGTCACATCTTTCCCCGTAGGCATTCAACACAAATCCATTGAGCCAGCCTGGCAGTCGGGCATCTCGGCCGTGGCTCAGGAAGAAAGAACCGTCACAAAGCAAGGGGTACATGGCACATTTTTCAAAACAAATATACATTCTATTCCGCAAACCTTAGTCCACTCACTTTATCTGTAGTCATACTGACACTGTACGGAAGGAATATCACATTCACTCCAGTGCACTCGTCATTTTTTCAATACCTTTTTACTGAACTTCAAACTGCTCTTCTCTGTTTCGCCCTTGGGAAGAGCAGCAGGTGCACATCAGCTCATTGAAGCCATCACATTATAACACATTTGGGGTTTGCTATCTTGTGATCACAAGAGGATTATCACTATATTTTGATATTGCCACGGTGGCTATCTTGAGATGGGTCAGGATTTTAACATTTCCAGTGAGACGGTCGTCTTGTGATCTCGACATAACAAAGCCCGAAAAAACATTCGGTGATGGCGTTAATGAGCCGCCATACTAAGTAAGTACCTTGACAGATTTAATTCATATGACTTCTGTCCTTTTGTTCGCCGTATCTCAGTGACTGCTCTGCCACTAGCTGGCATGTGTGTGAAGACAGAGTCTAGCTGACAGACCCAGGCTGGGTTCGGTCCGGTCAGTGTGAGAAGGCCAGTCAGAGACTGACAGGCTTCACTGACAGGCTGACACTTACTTCCTGTGCGTCGTTCTCTCATGCAGCTGCATGGGGCTCTCGCTAATACAAACCTCTATGACACTCTGATATGTACAGTAGCATCCTTTCACAAGGACATCAAGGACACACGCAAGGATGACTATACATACATAAAGGTAAATCAACACTGTAGCTCTTCAGAGATCGAAGGATCGTGACCGATGGAAAAATGGGTACACGTCGTCAGCTTTCCGGAACGCCCTCACAAAATAAAACAAACTAACCGTATACCCCAAAGTGATTGGGTGAGAGGTGCAGAGCATATCCACATATTCTATTGGTCACAAAGTCACGTGACGTCAGGCCTTCTAGAACAGGAATGAACAGGTTCATGGACAGAGATTTGGTTCTGGACTTCAGGGCACTTGGTAAACATCACTCTGGACAAAACTTCTCCTTACTTCGGAGGTGGAGAAAAAAATCATAATAAAATGATAAGAAATATATATATATATCAAGATTAAAACAACTGAATGGCTGTACATTAAACTCCATAAACAGTGATAATTCTTGTGTTGTACCCCCCCTCCCCCAAGATTCCTTTAGCGGTGACCTAATGTAGATCAGTCTCTAGTTCTCCTCTTCTGTCACTGTGGCGTTGCGGGTGTGTGGACGGACACCAGAGTGCTTCCGGATAACAACCAGAATGGTTTGAACGGTGAAGCTGTCGATCAGTAACAAGCTCTCTCTCTCTCCCTCTCTTGATCTCTTTCTCTCTCTCTCTCTCATTCTCAGTCTCTCTTGCCCCCTCTCTCTGCCCGAGAGGAAGGTGTTATACTTGTACGTGAGTCCCTTGTGTCTGCAGACTCTGTATACTGGAGAGGATCTTCTTCTGATGTCCTGCCAGAGTCACGCCCATGTCCCCCAGATCACTGCGGGACAAGAGGAGGGGGAGACAGGGTCAGAGGTCAAAGAGGTCGAAAAGAGTTCAAAGAGCAAGTTGAACAAATTGAGACAGAACGGTTTTGAACACAGCCCAAGAGTGAGAGAGAATTGAATTCAATCCACCTTTATTTGGTTATTAAGAAAAAACAAACAAGTTAAGGTGAACAGTTGTGCAGTCCTCACATTGTTACATGGAATAAAAAAAATGGAATAAAATAAAATTAACCACAAAACAAAACACACACACACACACACATACCAACAGTGCACAATATGAAAGAGTGAGTGGCTCCTTTTGCTTTAAAAAAACGTTTTTTTAAACTAGAGTCACATGTTGAGGCATTTATTTTTATTTCGTTCTTTCACTGTTGCATTTTTTTCACTCATGCTTTCTCTGCCTCTGCTGTATGTACTTTTCTCTTCCTCTGTCTGTCACCCACTTGGTGCCACCTGGGCCTATCGATGAGTGAATTAAGTAATATAAAACCAAAAGGGGTGGAGCTAGCATATGCTACCAGGAATTAGCTGATTTGGACCAATTATGTGATTTGATATGAAGAATGTGATTGACAGCGAATTATAACTCCACCCATTTTGCTGTCATGATACCTCATTCACCCATCACTACCTTGGTCTTTATAAACAGAGGAGCATTAGGCATAAATAGTGTACACAGAGATGGCTCCATGCCCTTTAGGATGTTCTGGAAGGAGTCAATCAGAAATCATGGGAATCGGGGCTCTTGGGGGCACATCCAGCTAAGGCACTAGCTCTTGGTACAGTGAGGCACCCCATGGTTCATACTCGACGCATTGACCGAGCTGGTGCGCCGCAGAGTGAAAAGTGGTGGCTAACTGTGCATGATTCGGAAAGAAAACACACTGTGGTCTGCATACTAACAATGATGGGATGGGCCTACAACTGTGATTGTGAATTCCAAAATTTGCTGAAATCTGGGACAAAAATGTATTTTAAAACATGAAAGTTTTTCAGTCACTCTTGCTAATGGAAAATATTGTACAAGTTACACGTAAATAAATGGGTCATTCAATGGAAAGAAGATATACATAAGACCAATTCTATATCTGGATGCACTGTACAAGTCACCTTGGATAAAGAAGAAGGCCAAATAAATACAATTAAATAATAATAATAATAACTGCTGACACTGCTGGCTGACCTGCTGCTGATGTACATGACCGAGTCCAGTGTGACGTAGCCGGCGCTGGAGAAATGCTCCTTGTACTGGCCCATCTTGATGGCGTCCAGCCAGTCCTCCACTGTCCCAACGCTGAGTTCGGGGGTGATGGGGTCCTCCCTGTAGGATGGAGAGAGAGACGGGGACGGAGCACGCCCGGGTCACATTCACAATACGCCTCACACAAACATCTGCCCCTGCACCTTCCAGCGCCAGACGTCAGTCCCATTTGTTCAAATGATTGATTTTCTTTTGTGTGCAATGGGGGGGGGGGGGGCTGGAAATGGCAAGCCAAAGCAGAACCCATTAAACGGTGCCCGGCGGCTCAGGGGATCCGAGCCGGGGTTGAGTGACAGCGCGCGGCTATATCTGATAAAGCCTCCTTTGAGCTGAGAGCATACATCTGACGGCTTTCCTTCAGAAAGCTTCATAAAGCCGTGCTTTAAAACTCTAATCTGGGTTTAGGCCTTTCTCTCTTTCTCTCCAGATAAAAAGCAGAAGGTCTTGTCAGCCTTGCTCGTGGGTCCCTGGGGAGGAGGGCCACCTGCTGATATGATATTTCAGAAATCCCATCGTAGGGGCTTGAGTCTGGAACAAACTAGCACCATCTCTTCTCTCTCTCTCTCTCCTTCCTTTCCTCTCTCTCCCTCCCTCCCTCCCTCATGGTCATTACCAGGGTCTTGGCTGAATACAAGTTCTTCCAGACTGCCAGAAACATTGCAGGCGTGTGGGGAGATGTGGTAAACAGCCCTTTGAGATAGTTCAGTTTTCGTTGGATAGAAGTTCACGGCTCTGTTTCAATATATAATGTGTTTTTGTTCTCTTGTATTTTGTCATCCCTGTGTATTCTTTTTGGTATTTTTACTTATTTTATCTTATCTACTTTACTTTTATTTTGTTCATGGCTTTGCTGAGTGGTGAACAAAGGGGTTTAAAAGTCTCTCCCCCTCTCTCTCCCCCTCTGCTGAGGTGCATTGGGGAGCGGGGCAGTTTGTGTGGTAGATGATGAAGGGATGTCGACATGTTGGGTTGAGTGGTGTGTGTTGGTTTGAAAGTTTTTTTCATTTTGTTGTCTGTTTTTCTTTATTTTTTCATTGTAATGAGTTTGAGTGGGGTCGGAAGGGGGGCTGAAGAAGTTAGGATGTTTGTTTTATGTAATGGTGGAAAGATTTTGTTTGTTTCACTAAAGGCACATTAAAAGTAAGACTCATTTACTCTCTCTATCTCTCTCTCCTCTCTTTCTCTCTCTGTCCTTCCCTTTTAATTCAATATGACAATTTTGGATATACTGCCAAAGTCTTACACAAACAAACAAATGCATTCAACTACAAAGCAGTATTTCAGTAATAAACACTCATCTTTTTCCTTTTCTCTCTCTCCCTCCCTCACTTTCCATATCCCTCTCCCCTCTCTCTCTCTCTCTCTCTCTCTCTCTCTCTCTCTCTCTCTCTCTCTCTCTCTCTCTCTCTCTCTCTCTCTCTCTCTCTCTCTCTCTCTCTCTCTCTCTCTCTCTCTCTCAGGCTTTGGCTTTCAGGAATCCTCCACTGTACAGAAGTGGTGTGGTTCTGCCTGATTCTAGCCCAGTTTGACGCTCTCACCACACAGAGCTGTTGGCCAGCTGCTTCAAGCTCCCAGGGTTGCGGATCAGTTTGTCCAGGGTGTTGACGATCTGGCCGAATTTGGGCCGGTCGCTCCGCCCCTTCTCCCAGCAGTCCAGCATCAGCTGGTGCAGGACGACCGGGCAGTCCATGGGGGCGGGCAGGCGGTACCCCTCGTCTATCGCCTTTATGACCTGCCGGGGCGAACAGAGAGAGAAAGATACATAACTGCGTGAGCACAGGGAAATAACAGAGAGTCTGATAAATTAATGAAGAATTAGAGACAGACACTGGGGACATTTGAAAAGTGCTGTACGTGTGTATTTATATATTTGACATATTTACCCAGCCCAAGCAGCCCAAGAGTAGATAATATGATGCTTTTCTCATGCTTTTTTAATGTGTGAATATGTGAATAAGACACGATATATGCAAAACAAACTCCTGAAAAGGCAATAAAGTTCATTCATTTGTGCAATAAACCATTCACTAGCGTGCTACTATTCTACACAGTATATACATCTATCCTTTTTTTTCTCTCTTCGTTTGTCTGACAACGACTATTAAAACGGCTCATTCTTGTGCGCCTGAATAGCAATGGAGTGTAAATCTACGTTATGTTGAGCATTAGCCTTGGGGACTTCATTTCATTCTTTGTGCTGGAGAGTGACATCTCCCTTAGCAATAAAAAGAAATAAAATAACTCAGAAAATGGGAGCGCAACGCTGCCTTGAGGGACTGCAGTGCTTCAATAGCCCTGTGCTCCATTACCTTGGTGAAGGGGAGGAGAACAGCTGCGAGCTTTTATCCGGCAATGCGAACATATTTTAAATTACCGTTGCCCGGGCCTGACGCATGGGGTATTTTTGTCGATGAAGGTTGCGCGTGCAGAAAAAGCGACGATGCTCTTGTGCAATACGGACAATGGTGGTTTGGTTTTATGTGCTCATCCTTTGCTGCTGCTGCGTGTGACCTGACCGCACTTCCTGTACCTGGACGCCCGATATTGTCTTTGCGCGTGTCTGTGGGTGCAGAGGGGAGGCTCCCAGCATGTAAAAGGATCTGTGAAGGGCGTAATGTCACTGGCTTAGGTTCTCGTTTGTGGGCAGCTAAGAGGATGGCGGCCTGGAAATGCGTCTGCTATCCCCCTGGCTTCGATTCCCCCAGGGTCCGGCATACTTTGGCAGCGCCAAGTTTTTCAATTACGCTGATGTTGTGAAGGATGCAGATGGTGGATTTGCATATATATATATATATATACAGTATATATAGTGTAATGGAAACCAAGTCCCCTGAGAACAATTGGTCTGGCAGGACTGGAAATTCATGTTTCAATTGTAGTGTAATGACATTGGAGAACTGAAAATGCAATAAACCTGCACAAATAATCAGTGTCTCCTTCATCCAATTTTCCTAATTTATTCAAATATTAATATGACACACACATATACTGTACATATATATACATATGTGTGTGTGCGTAATTATAATCACTCTTGCATCACATATGGACCCTTTGTCTTTGTCAAGGTATTTCCATGGAGAGGACAGGTGAAAGGCACTCACGTCTTGGTTGGACATCTCCCAATACGGCCGCTCGCCGTATGACATCACCTCCCACATGACGATGCCGTAGCTCCACACGTCGCTGGCGGAGGTGAACTTCCTGTAGGCGATGGCCTCCGGGGACGTCCAGCGAATGGGGATCTTCCCTCCCTGGGGATAGGGGGAAGAGAGCGCGAAACAAAGTTAACCCCCTTGCACTCCCGCGCTTCGCTCCGGCTCCCTTTGTGTCCCTGTGCGCTTCTGCCTCTGTATGTTTGGCTTCGCCCTTAGAGGAACTAAAGCCCCACATCCATCCTCCACCCCCTTTCTGACAGTAATGACGGATGTGCCAGTGTACGCTGCCACACACAGAGGGGAGAACAGTTCCTCTAATTATCAAACCCTTCAATGTCAAATTTGATGGCTTAGCAGACTGCTGCAATAATGTGTGTTATGACATATATATATACACATGCGTGGGTGTGTGTAAATGTTCTTATTAATCATTATTCTGTATATATTCACACAATGTACAGTAGATATTGTGCTGAAATATAACTGTTTGGCACCAAGTGTAAGCTAAGAAAATGACTGTTATATGCTTGCTGTATATTTTAGCAATGTTTTTCAGCTTGATGCTTTGACATTGGCGACACATCATTATTTTGCGCCAAAGCTTGTATTGTTCTTGTTGCTTTGCTTGACATGCATTTCAATTAATGCATCTGCCATAACAACCTTGCACCTTGCTCTGTATATGAACAGCTGCCAAATACATTAATATTATATGCATGCCTTCTTATGTGAAGATGGTTGGAAATATGTGAAATTGGACTGCAAAATTACAACCAACTGCAATTGCAACACATTATATCAATTTAACAATTCTGGATTTAAGATTAGTACAGAGGTTTTGGTGAAAGGTTTCTCTGTTCGTCTCTGAGTTCTAAGTTATGTGATCTGGCTCTCTTAACACAGCTTAATGCAGAGCATATTATAATGATAACTGATCTGGGGTCAGTGCTGGGGGGCAGAAACATTCCACTCACACAGTACATACAAGCTATCGGTTCCTGTTGAGAAACTGACCCTGGTCAAGTGGCTCCCAACTCAACAGTGATACAACTCCTTGTTGTGCACTTTACACATCTGAGTGCACAGGCATCAACATGCTTCTCAGCTATCCCAGAATGCACTGCCCTCTCGTTCAGTGGGCAATTGAATGCAGGACCCATGGCAGAGGGTGGGGAGAGTATTCAAGAGGACTATAATTACACCAGGAGGAAAGTGTGTGACACTCTCTGTCTCTCTCTCTCTCACTCACACACACATACAGACACACATACATGCACACACTCATACATAAACATAAGCATGCGTACACAATCACACAAACACAAACACAGCTGACACAAGAGAAATTAAGTCTGATATCCCATTTCCTGCATGAAAAATCTAGTGACAGACCAACCACAGCAATGGTCCAGCAGAGTCTGCCTGTCCTCCAGGGAGGCTATACGTCATAAGAAAGTCAGTGGAAGGCTAGCGATAAGCACTTCATAAAGATTAGACCACACGGCACGCTAGCCTCTCCTGAGGATCCAGGGGCAAAGCCACCGACATATAACCACCCTGGGGCAGGATGCTGAGAAACCTGATGGGGTCGGCGGTGTGGGGGGTGGGGGGCGGGGGTCCTACCCTGGTGGTGTAGGCTGCCTCGGGGTCGTCCTCCAGCACGCGGGACAGGCCGAAGTCGGACACCTTGCACACCAGGTTGCTGTTGACCAGGATGTTGCGGGCGGCCAGGTCGCGGTGCACGTAGCTCATGTCGGAGAGGTACTTCATGCCCGAGGCGATGCCCCGCAGCATGCCCACCAGCTGGATCACGGTGAACTGGCCGTCGTGTTTCTGGGACAGAGCGCAGGGTCACGGTGAGGGGAGCCCGCCGTCGGCACCTTCCTTTACCCACAATCTAGAGCGGATCTCCATTTCCACAAGGCCTGTGGAGATGCAGGCCTTTTGTCTCCACCAATTACTCTGGCTCAGTTAACTCATTCGTATTTGCACGCGTCAATGACAGTTCACTCGTAGATTAGGCCACATTCAAATGTTTCATGTAGGGACACAAGAGGTCTTCAGCTCTCATTCACAAGCTTATAAGTAAATTTCGCCGAAATGTCAAATCATGTAACGGATTGGGCTAATCAAATATTCGAGAGTAGAAGGTGCCATGATGTCCAGAAACAGATAGGGCCCTCCTTGCACACCCCTGATCTAAACAGATGACCAGAATCAAAATAAGCCTAAAGACTTTTTTGTGTTGTCCTTGAAAACTTTTGAAACAATGTCAGACCATTTATCTGTGAAGTGGGCGATTGGTCTTATTTTTCTCACAATTGAATTTCGTATCGTTTCGCACCTGAAATCATTGCACTTTTTGGATGTGTGAATCGTGCTACTTTTTTGTGCTCTGTATGTTGTTAGAATAAACAACTACAACTATGTCTGTTAATGCTAAGGTGTAATGCTTAGCCAATGTTCCAAGAGTCCAGCTCCATTACAAATCCAAGGACATGATCTGTACATTTATGAGCAAACGATTGAAAGACTAGAAAGTCAATGCCATAAAACATGATTATAACTGTAAGCACATAAAGGCTGTGGGAAAGGTCAAAGGATATGGTAAAAGGGCATCATTCTTCCTGATGTGAGATTGAAGCCTATATTTCAGTCATACCCAAAATAAATATGTATTTAATATGTTACAATATCAACTACAACAAACTGGTTTTAACTAAGGTGTGGATGTAGAAGGAATGTATCTGAAAACATACCAAGGGGTGCCACTTGATACGTGTATAAATACGCATTGCAAACTGAATGTAGGTAATTTTACACCTGTGCCACAAGCTGTTTTTATGTTTAGCGCAACGAGAGTAGCTGGCTTCCTTTTGTCTCTGCGATCATTTCCGATCATGTGCCGGAGAACGGAGATGGCATCAGATTCTGCCCTTACCGTTACTCCCAAATAAGCCTCTTATTTACCAAAGCTATCTTATCATTAAGATAAGCCGCAAGCCCACTGTCTGCAATGTGAAACCTGCATTGTAACATAATCCGGTAAAAGCGCCGCTTCTTTTTTAGTGAAGTAATATCGGTCTCCATCATATACATCATATACTGTTCTGAGGTCCTTAAGTTCATTACGTCTCATTTTCTTAAATGTAGAGTATTGATTTATGCCCTTTTCCAAACAATATACAGACTTCCTTTACCAATCTCGGTGGACGTCGCTGCCTCTTACTGTAAGAAAAAATATTTTTCCCGTGAGTGATGCTTAATTGATCCATGCCCTAATTAAACACGTGTATTCCGAGGGGCTGGGATATGAGCTATCGCCCATAAAACTGATACCGTAATTATATTAGCTTTTTATGTGGGCTATGGGGAATATTTATGACGTGTCATTATGAAGTCCGCTGAAAAATCCTGTGTAGAAGACAAGGGGTCTTTTTTTTTTTGGCCAGTTTTCATTTGCACTCTCATGCATTTGTAATTAAAGCCCCCCCACTTAAGAGAAACGTATCTTTGCTTTGCGTAATGAAATTACGCTCTCGATTCATCCTCGCTGACAAAGTGGCGATAAATTTGCGGGCTGTGGAGCGGCCCTTAGAGGCGGAAACGCCGGGGGTGACGTGCCTCCCCCAGACCCTCCTTGATGGCGGGCGTGCTTCGGCAGAACTTGGTGGCGCGGCGTTTTTTCCTGCCTCAAACACACACCCGCACCTGTGAGGACTCTTACCCGGGAGTGACGCTTAAAGCCTCAACGATGGCGGGGCTTTTTAGGACAGGCGGCCAGTGTGCGTGCGATGTTGCGTAGTCACGTTTCGTCTGTTGATTAACGTTTGTTGAAGTGAAAACTCTGTCGATGCTGTTGACTCACCTTTAAGAAGGTGTCCAGGGAGCCATTCTCCATGAACTCAGTAATTATCATCACAGGCTTACCTGTAAAACAAAATCCACAAAACGCCTTCATATTTACATTGCATTTCAATTGGTGGCAGTGTCACATACTGGTTGAGGAACTTTTGCATGATCTAATCACAGCTAAGGCATCGCTGTTGTACCATTTGAGTGAGGTTCTTAATCTGGTTTACCTCTGTAAAGAGCCAACAGCTAAATGGACAATGTGCAAAGAAATGTTACTGGTAAAATGTACTGGAAGTTGGGCAAATAGCCCAGGATCACTGGAGTTTGCTGGGCAAACAAATGACAAACTAAAACGTGAATAGGCAAATATGAGAAAGGGAGAAAATCAGTGCATTTGTGATTCTCCCATCAAAACAAATAGCCACTGTGGAGCATTTCACTCAGGGATCAAACCAGGGGAAACAGAGGGATGAGAAAATCCTGTCTGGTAGCCTTCCTCCAGCCCGCTACCCCTTCCTCTTATTCATAGTGACAGACCGACAGCGGGAGACAGCAAGAGGCGTGATTCACCGAGGCTATCCGTCCAGAGGTCATGAATATTAATGAGGTACTGGGGGAGGGCGGGGAGGTGGTGGGGCTTTAATAGGCCTCGCACCTGGGGTGGGAGCGGCCTGTGATGGATGATGGAGACACCCAGGGGGCCCGGCGGAGGTGTAGACTGTGATTGCGGAGGAGTGTGGGTGTTTAATGAGAGCATGGCTTCTGAGCGCCTGGGCTGTCTTACAAATGATTCGCTCTGCTTCACTTCTGACCCAGAGCAGGAAACAATACTGTGTCAATCACAGACAAACAGCCAGACTCATCTCCTGATTGGCTGTGCTGATTGACTACTGTACGTATGGGTGACAGAGAAAGCACTCACTCACGATCTAAACTCAGTGAAAGTTTGCCTGAAAAAAGGGGGGGAAAAAGGGGGAAAACGGAGCCAAGACCGACGCGGTTGGAATTTACAGGCAAAAAAAGCAGGAACATTATCGGCCACGTGGTAGCTGTCCGTGTCCAGTTATTAAAGGCTTTGCGGAATGGGCCTAGAGAACTGATTCTGGGAAGTGTGTGGTGCGCTTTGGAGAGTGGGGGTACAGCAGACAGCGGGGGTAAAGGGGGACAGGCCAATAATGGCACTGGGAGAATTGCGTAGCGGGAAGCCTCTGGTCCTTGCAAAGGCCCGTGTGCAAGCTGTTATACATCACCTAAATTAAATCACTCTCTTGCTCTGATAAATGCCCTCCTTAGACCATCCTCCCCACCAAAAAAAATAAAATCCAATTCCCTTTCACTTTTGTCCCGTAGACTAATGTGGCTGTCAGCCTGGACACCGCGATGCTGCCAGAGCGCGCTCCGTGGGGACCGAGGTGGCCTGATCATCTGATGTGGCCTCTCCCTGTGACTGCTTTATCGGGGAGATGGATGAAAGGGATTGTGGGATTGATCCCGGCCAAAGGGGTGGTCTCAGAGCCCGATCGCAGTGCGCTGGGGGTCCTGACCCTGCCGGCGCATCGCAGGGCTCTGGCTCTCACTCAGACTGAAAGCTCATTTACTGCACCACAGGCCACGAGGCTATATGTGGCCAGGTCACGGTTTGAGACAGGCTTTCAAGAGAACGTGTGTGTGTGTGTGTGTCTGTGTGTGTGTGCGTGTGCTTCTGTGTGAGCGTGTGTGTGAATGTGCGTATGTGAGTGTGTGCTTGTGTGCGATTGAGAGTGCATATGTGTGAATGTGAGAATGCGTGCTTGTGTGTGAGTGAGAGTGCAAAGTGCACACGTTGTGATCTATATATGCATGTATGTGTGTGTGTGACTGTGAATGTGTGTATATATATACGCCTGTGAGTGAGAGTGTGTATATGTGTTTGTGTTTATCATGGTTTATTCATCACCATTAATTGGAGAAAAAAAAGTGTTCAAACGTGCAAAGCATTCAAGAGAATTCTCTGGGGTAACAGGCAATGAGCAATTAGCACTACCCCATGAAATAAACAAAAAAACAAAAACAACAAAAAAAATTCTGCTGCTACCATGGACTCTAAAATTGGCATTACAAGCCTTTTTCAACCCTCGTGCTATCAAAAGCAATCATCTGGCCATCCAACATGCTACATTGTTATGGATATAAAATGTTACCGCAAATCGCTCGTTTGACCCCCCTATCAACACCGAGACAAAGGCGTCCATTGACCCGATCCTGTGACACAATCACATGTCTGTAAACATGGCCTGACCAGAGACTCCGCACACTATCCTCCGGTCCTGACCATCCAGCTCACGGCCGTGGGGTCCGGAATCAACAAACCACTCTGTACTGGCTTGTGAAAGAAGGTGCAGTCCGAGGCAATGCACAGGGCCAATTGACAAGGTTTGTTGTGGGAATCAGTCATTAGCCGCATGCTGGGGACCTCGCGCGTGGAGTGATTTGGAGGAGTGATTCCACGAGCACTGAGTGACAAATAAAGGACGCTGACAAGTCATGGTGAAGACAAGCTTCAACTTCAAAAGGCACCAAGAGCCATCGCTGGAGATCAGAAGCCCAGAGAGCCGTTTGGTGCTCGAAACACTGAGTTTATTTTTCAAAGGTGCGCTATCTTTAAAGAGAGATAAAAAATGAACAATAAGGTAAAAAAAGAAAAAAGAAAATAAATAGAAGGTCAAGATGTTACTGTCTGTTCCATATAATATGACCCTTAAGTACAGCACTTTTGAAATTTCGCCATGGTAACAGGAGTCTCTGTTGATCATGTGATTCCAGGAGAGTACTTTCATTTCTATTCCAAGAACTAGGAGAAAAGATGTAAAACTGCCAAAACAAGAGCCTACTTTGTTTGGAGAACAGGCTACATGCTGCAAAACAGTTTTGTGATGGCCAGTTTAAAAAGCCACCCTCAATGCAAAACGATGCCTCACGACAAACTCCTTGTCTTACATTAACATCTCTGTGCGTACAGCAAAAAGGACGATGCTGATGGGAAAGCCTTCCAAACATACTCTGGCAAGCAGAAGGCAATTTACTGGCATTTTACCCTTTCAGCTAAATAAATAGTACCCTTTGATAATTTAATCTGCTCTTGCAAGCCTTTTGATATTTCTCTTAAAGCCAGCACATGAGGTTGCAAGGTTATTTATTGGGATAAGGTATAATCTACATTCATCCTCCTTGCTCTACATATCTTTATTCCTGTTTGTTCCACCGATGATATTTTTCCTTGCCACTGTTGGCCTAGGCTTGCTTTTGCGGGGGTTTAGGCCAGGGTCTGTGCTTTGCATGTGCTGTGCAATGTGCTTTACAAATGCATTTGATTTGATTTCATGAATGATATAGAACAGGGGTGCCCAGTCTCATCCGAGTGTGGGGTGCAGGCTTTTGCACTAACTCAGCACTACAACACCTGATTCAACTAATCGAAGTCCTGACTGAAAACCATGATTTGTCGATTAGTTCAATCAGGTGGTGTACTGCAGGGCTAGAACAAAAGCCTCGGTCAAACTGGCCCTTCTCGGGTAAGGTGGTGGACAGTGATAAAAAGTGGACACCCATGAAATAGTTATAGAGCAGGGTTCTTCAAATCTGGCCCACAAATCCAAATTCGGTCCTGCTTTTCCTTTCGCTCAGGTAGTCAATTGAACAATTAATGCAATTCAGGTCTCCACACAAGACTCCCAGATAAAGGAAGGGTGGAAAAACAGCAGTGCTCAGCCCACGAGGACTGTGATTTGAGGAATAGAGGAGGGTACTGTGACGCCTGATTGAAAAGTGATTACAGTCACAGCATCAGAATAGTAATCCCTTTTAACAGGGCTAACAGCACATTTCAGCATCCAAGTGAAGGTCTTTGAGCCATGCAAACAATTGATCACTGCTCTCTCAGTGCCTCTTCAAACAGCACCCCTTTGATTTGGGTCAAACAGAAGCGTGAGTCCGTTTGTCCCCCCACCGCCCACAGAAATGCAGCTGTGCAGAGCTCAAACCGAGATGGCAGATTTTTTTTTCAGGCTTTTTTGAACGTTGATTTTCTGTGAAAAGCGGCCGCACGTGGAGAAACAGTCGCACTTTGTGAGCAGCGCGCTAACGAGCCGGCCCCTCCAAAAGGGCTGTTCACCCGTTTTGCTGGAAGCGCCAGAGCGGAGTATCGCAAGGTTATTGAACAGGTGTTTGGCCTTGGAGTGCACATCAGGTCTCTCTCCAAGACCGGTCTGAGCCGAGGGGAAGAAAGAAACGCTTCACTGTGTCCCCTTATTGATTAGTTTTTAACGGATTTGCCATTAAAGTGATAAATGTTTAGAACAGATACATCATTAATGACTGAGTGGGTAAAAAAGCACAGTCATAGAGGTTACACTGCCAGAGAACACTGCGCTAAATTCTAATGAACCAATGCGCATCTCAAATGTTCCACTTAGTTCTTGCAACTCAGAGAAGACGTTTCCTCAAAAGAAAAAAAAAAGTTTGGCAGATAAATGCATAAAGATATATGCTGGTGATAAGCACGTTGATTGTACCCAGATTAGCCAATTGTTATCCACACAAAAGGAAGATAAGAGGTAATGACAGCTCTGGGTACTAAATAAATGGCAATTCTGAACTTGCTCTTTCAGCTGTGCATCAATTTGCATAACAATGGAAGCAATCAAAGCTTGGCAGTGGTTTTTAAAATATGATTTTAAATACTTTTTATGAATTATGACTATTTTGACTGAAGTCTTGTGACATGTGGAGTGTCTCTGACATACACGCACGCACGCACGTGCACACACACACACACACACACACACACACACACACACACACACACACACATGGACCAAATACTACACACGCACATGTAAATAGGCACACGCACACTTGCATACTCTAACACACTTACACATGGACAGAGATACACGCACATGCATGCACACACACACACACACATGCACCCGCAGACTCACACGCCTTGTCTCCTGCCCAGGTCCGCTATAATGTTAATTGAACTCTGAGATTAGGATTGTGACTCTAACAGCTGGGTCCTCAAACCATTGCCCTGAGTGTTATTGACCTGCAATACACCCCTCCCCCCCACACCACCATCCTCCCCTTGGCCCTGGGCTACAGCACCTGAGCTGTGATCTGTGAAATGAATGCCTTTCCCCTCTATTATCCAGTGTCTAAATTCATGTAGCCCGCCCCTCTCCCACCCCTCCACCTGCCCCCTCCCCCGAAAAAATTGGACACCCTCTAATTTGAAAGCTCCACGGTCAGTGGGTGACATATCGTCTATGATTGAGGGCGTGGCCAGATGTCAGTCACACGGTCCCCTCACTGATCCCGAAGCACCGATGAGGGAGAGCGCGGGGCGCGCCCAGGGTGAGCGCCGGCTTCGCTGAACGACTGCTTTCTTCTTTCGCATGCTGGATACTCCAACACGATCAAATTCGTCCGTCGTAATGAACCAGGGTATTTGCGCAGAACATTAAAATGCCGGGTTCTCTTGAAGGCTAGCAATTATCCAACATCTGCCTTTCAAAGATAAAAAGCAAACTTGATTTACCCAAGTAATAGTTCTACAAAGCATTTAAACCAAACCGAACAAAAGGTCAGAATTAGCATTTCATTAGAGAGGGAGTGCAGGGGGGAAAAAAAGAAATGCTAAGGGATTTTAATATGCATTATACTGAATATTCATGCCCTAAGAAAACACCTCCAATTAATGACTTCAATTATTCATATCCATTGAGTTATAAATATGCATGGTCCTTTTGTCGTACCCTATAGGTGTTACTAAGATCACCCTGTCGTTTCGTCCATGCAGGATGACATTCACTAGACGAGGGCATTGTTTATTTGTGGAGAGTAGAAGTTCTCGCTGCCTGCGTGGACGCCCACCATTAGTGGGAAAAGGCCTTGTTTGACAGCGACCTGCTTCTTTACCGACATTAAAGGTCGTGGTCAGGGGACTCTTCTCGCTCACCACGGTGGAACATTTTATGTTAACATCCGCACGACAGGCTCTCAAGGACAGCGGGTTACAGAAAAGATAGGGGGAAAGGAGAGAGAACATAAAACAAAGGGGCAAATGAAGATGGAGGACGAGAAAAGAGGAACGAACGACAAAATGAAGGTAAGAGATGCTCAAGGCCAAGGAATAACGAAAGACGGAAAAAGACAAGGCTTTGTGAAGGTGCTGTTGTGTCTCGGTGACAGCGCGGGTTTGCCCGCGCTGTCACCTGTCGGATGGAAACTGTGGCCCCGTGTGTAAAACGAACGCAGTCGGGAGAGGATAACAATGTCTCCCGAAAACACGCCCGCGTCAACAAATGGCTGTGCTGTCAGGTCTCCGCCCCCTCCTCATCCCAAATTAACAGGAAAGCCCTGACTCAACAACAACAAGCTGGAAGGAAGGGGGAAGGAGCGGCTACTGGGAAATCGTTTGCATATTAATCACCGCCCTGCTTTCCGCCATCCACCCGGTCTACTTCAATCAGAGGATGGGGCGGGGGGTGGGGACCTGTCAATCACTCACATCTGGTGACCACGCCCTCCAGGCGGATGATGTTGGGGTGGTCGAACTGGCCCATGATGCTGGCCTCGCTCAGGAAGTCCCGTCTCTGCTTCTCCGAGTACCCGGCCTTCAGGCTCTTGATGGCCACGCAGATCTCACGCTTGCTGGGCAGCTTCAGCCGGCCGCTGCACACCTCTCCAAACTCGCCTGCGTGCAAGGACAGAACGGGCCTTAGTTATACACCGGGCGGTGCTTGCGTATGTACTGTAATCTAGCAGCGTGCATTGATAATGCAGGGGATGGCATGCACGATTATACCGGGGCAGTGTTTTTAATACATAGGGGTGCAGTGTGCTTTAATGTACATATACTTTCAGTTTGTATTTTCTAAGATTTTCAGAAAAAATGTGCACTGTAAAATGAACCCCAGGAATAGTTGGAGGTACAAACGTGTTTAGTTGGAGGTACAAACCACACTTCCTAAATCCTTAAAGTTAAAATCCTTAAGTTAAATCCTTAGCATGCTCAGTTGAAACCCTCCAAGTACCTTTTAGACTAGTTTCAAGGGGTGATTTGTCTACAGTTTCCCAAAAATGTCTGAATCAAGCCACACTTCATAAAATGATGAGCGTAAATAGGTCACAGTGGAGGTTCACAGTGGACTGTTGAAAAATACATTCCGCACACATGAAAATTCAAACAAATTTGTGAATGGCGACTTATCTATACACAAACAGGTTTACTTTTTAGAGTCTTCCACTCACAGAAACAAATTGAAAGCAGCAGAAAAATGTAGAAATAACTTGTTTATCAAAAGAGCAATCTAAAGAGGAAAGGCAGCTGAAAAGGCAACCTATTTGGACAAAGACACCCTTAAAATGATGAACGCAAAAAAACATATTTTCCTGAAAAATGGACCTGTCTATCTGTGTTTTGTACTGTAGCTGAAATTCCACACATAGGAAACACTACATAGCGGTTGAGCTATTCTTAGAAAGCTCCTCAGCGGCAGGGCTCTCTCTTTCTGTGGAGAAACATCTGATCAGTTCAGCTTAATGGCTTTTGTCCTATATCAAACATCTTAGTACGTTTTAGCATTTATTCCTTCGGCTCTGAGGCAAGGAGGCAAGTCCATCAGAGCTGGGTGCGGGGTTACGAGCTTAAGAGGGAAAGAACAAAACCCTCACATTTCTAAAAGGGAGAAATAATGGGTTTCTGAAGGAAAGCTGTTGGAAGCTCTACGCAAGCCCTCTCGCTGTTCGTGGAGAGAGGTAGCAACTCTCAAAGCCTGGCCTCCGTTAGACACTTTTGAGGAGCTTGTCGTTAGCTTTGAACCCCCAAAGTTGGAGGAGACTTTTAATGAGCATCGTGGAGGAGACGGCCAGTTTGCCTCTCGTGGCAGAGTTCAAAAACATGGCTAGCGTGTCGAGGACGCGACATTCAAGACTTAAAAAAAGACCCCCAAAAAAGCATAAAATGAAGTGGCAAAATTGAAAACAAAGCAGCAGGGAAAGATATCTGTGAATATACATTAATTTAGGCTTCTGGATCAGTGAAAGAGGCTTGCCACAAGAGCAGAGTCCTGAGACTGGACCTGGGGTGGTGCAGGTTTCGGGTTACAGCCATTACCCTGGCTCAATTAGCTGTATACACCACGCCCGTTCAATCGTGGATTACACCACTGGAAAACATTTCACATAGGAACACAACACAGCAGCTATGTCAATCTCAGCTGTCATTCATGATCTTATCAAGAAGTACTGCCATGTCAGACCACGTAAATGATTAGCCTATTGAGCCATTAATAGCAGAGGTTGGCCTGAAATCCAGAAACAGATATGGCCCTCCTTGCCCAACCCTGAACTAGACATTGCAGTTTTGAGTTTGGGCTGGATCATGACTGGCTTTGTACCGCTACTGGTGGGGTGGATTTTAATTGGCCAGCATTCCTCTAGTTAATGGCCTAACACCCCACAGGCTAGCAGTTGTTGTCAACAAGAGATGCACCTCTCTGCTGATTGGCACTGGCTCTCTTGTAGTACTATGTATGGCCTGTAGAGTAGAATAGAAACAGGCTTGAGTGTGTTGTACAGGTGGTCAGGCCTCAGCTACAATTCTCCTTGTGTAGGGTGCAGGTAGCACAGCGGTAACTCAACAATTGACACATTGGGGAGTAAAAAAGGGGAAAATTTGTTATGACAAATGATGAAATCTTACAATTTGTAAGGTGGGTACAACCCAATCTGGCCCAACTGAGATGTGAACCTATGGTACTACCTTCCGATATCTAGTTACTCTCAATAGCTCCCACACCACAATGCTGCTGATTAGTAGATGTGTTTGTGGCACTCACCTGCCCCTATGACTCTCTCGATGCGTATGCTGGAGGCCTCAATCTCCTTGGCGAAGTCGCGGACGGCCTGGTTGGGGTCCTCGTATGTGTGAGGGTGAATGTAGGTACGGCTTCCTGGCAGCTTGACTGAGACAACAGCACGCAGTTAGCCAGAGGTATTTTAAAACTATATATATGTAAAAATATGCCATGATACACATGTCCAAATAGAGGAGAAGGTGAGTGGTTGGGGGTGTCAGGTGGTGGGTAAAAACAAAGCACTGGGCCTCACTGTAGTGATGTACAGCACAGTCCACAATCAAATACTGACTGTCCCAGAGCTGGTTGTGGCTAATAGGCCACAGCGTTACCCATGGAGGGAGGGTTTTTAGTTGGCTGTCTTGCCTGCGCCAGCTGCACAAGAAATGTAGTGCTCCAGCGCAGTGGCTGTGCAGCTCGAAAAGGCTTTCAAATGTGATTAGGCACCCTGAATTATGGAAGGATAGATGGTTTTTCACAAAAAGGCAGAAGCAGGTACCTTGTCCATGCTGAAACTGCATCTTCTCTTCCTCCGGGTCCTGCTTGGCTTTGATGTAGCCACAGTGCCTGAAACACAGAACGGCATCAGTCAGTCAGGATCCCTTTCTCCTCTCCTTTACCCTGGGTCCCTGTCATTAAAGCACCTTTATCTTGGTGCCTTCATTAAGACGACGTCTTTATCTTTATCGCCGTTCTCCGCGAGCGGTGCAGTCTGCTCATGTGAGAGGGGCGGCATGTCAAAAGGTTGCACAAAACAGAAGCTAAAAGATCATTTGGACCTCCAACAATGACCAAAACAGGCCTGCATATATATATATATATATACATACATACACACACATAAGTATATCTGTATGAGGGTGTGGAGCTTCAAGGCAAATCCAGAGAAGGGAAATCCACATGGTCTTTACAATCCCCAATGTGCATTAATCTCATATGGCGAATGACAATGTCTATAAATGCTCTTTGTTCTGCCTCTCTGTGGGTCAGCCGATCACGTCTTTTACTCGTGCAGCCCGAGGCAGACGCTCAGATCACTGCTAATTGCTTTTAGAGGCTCGCATTCAAATTTCTGCATGAAGGACACAAAACCGCTCCTCCCAGAATCCCTCCGTCTGCTACCCATTTGGGTTGGAAAAGAAGCGGATCCCTTGCGTCGCTCCGCACAAAAACGGTCAATGAGTGCGGCGTACATTCTGGCGGCTAGAGCAGTGGTCCTGGAGAGCCACAGGGTGTGCTGGGTTTATTTGTTGTTAATCTAGCAGTTGAAGCAACAGAATCTTGAGGGATGTAGGCTTGTGCCCTGTGTACTGTACCGTTTGCTACTTTGACTACTCTGGTAAAAATACAATCTGCACAAGTATCTCTGCGAACAGGCGTTTTACCATACAGACCTTCTATCATTTGAGCTGGACACCACAAATGTAATTTATCTAATCCTAAGATATGTGTAGCAGAGTCAAATAAAATGTAAAAAATGATCTGCGCCCAACTTTATTACCTAATCATTTGTCCATCCTGTGGGCTAGCACCCAAAATAAGACATATAAATAAATCAGATTTTTTATTGGTTTTGAGTAAAATCTCTTTGACTCTGCAGTGGGGGGCTTTCTCGGGGACTGTCTGGGAGACAGGACGTCTAAGAGAGAGGAAAGGTACAAAAGGGAAAGGGGGCTGTTTGCCATCGCCGTTAGCCTGTTAGCCACAGCCTGTGCAAGTGTAGCAAAACTCCTGGCTCACATCACATTTTAGAACCATAGCCTTCACTTGAAGATGGAATAAAGGCGTGTGCCAAAATTGAATCACAAAATCAATTTGTCCATCTCCAGGTATTGAACCTCTCTCGCTTTCCTCTGTAATTTGTCTTTAACGTGCGCCAGAATTATTAATGAAAGTTCATCTGGAAAGAGGAGACAAGCACTGCCGAAACCCTTCATTTTAATCAAGAGCACTATATTTTAAAGCAATTTTGAGTGTAATTGGTTTGGAAAGTCTTCCGGGGGTTGGGCTCGGCCCGTTGCTCTAGACCAGGGGTCACCAACACAGTGCCCACGGGCACCAGGTTGCCCCCAAGGACCACATGAGTCGCCCGCAGGCCTGTTCTAAAAAATGTGTTAAAAGGGTTTGTCAGTGGCTAGTGAAAATGGGACATTTTTCCTATGAAATGTAGTAGGTGATCATCTGAAAATGTAAACAATTGCTGAGATTAATAGAAATAAATATTGTTGAATATTGATATTATCTGTTTCCCACCTTGTTAAGTTATTGTGAGAAATCATTAACGTGATCAGTGTCTTCACATAGATGAGTATCATTTATCATTAATAATAATATATAACTAAAGGCAAACTGAGCAAATTAGTTATTTCAGAAGAGTGTATCAAACTGGTAGCCCTTCGTATGACTCAGTACCCATGAAGTAGCTCTCAGTTTCAAAAAGGTTGGTGACCCCTGCTCTAGACTATACAAACTGTCAGAGCCGACTGCTCGCACCTGGCAAGAACTGAGGCCCACAGAGCTGGCTTGAACCATGAACCGGGCTTGCGAGGCACAGAACATCACTCATGGCTGCTCGGCCTTGCCCAGGTCACAGTGATCGTGCGGCTCCTTTTAAGTCTTCATGGCAACCCGTCGTACACTACGCCAGTTTGAACTTTATGGCATCTGGCTGGCGCACACCAGAGATGAACATGGGGTAAACATTGGATAAGTGGCTGGGGGTGACGGGCCCCCCTGCTTGGATATGGCTCCATCCCTGCTGTTCGGAGTTTGAAGAGGGGGGGGTGGGGGTGGTTGAGGGGTATTGGGATTTGGGGGGGGGGATTATATTACTTTCATGTTTATTTTAATCCTCCTTATTATCTTTTACACAGCTGAACTGACAGGTTAAGTCTATTTAAAATGGGCTTATTGGGGAAATGTCAGTTAAAGAGTGTAGCTTGGGGCTGTGGGCAGAGGGGGTGGGGCTGTAGTGCCCGAAGCATCCTGATTAGGTGGGGGTGAGGGGGAAGTGCGAGGAGGTTAGCTCCCTGTTTGTCAGCCACACCTCATTCTCCTACTATGGCACTTAATGAAATGTGATACGATGCGGAATGACACATGCTTTCGTGGTGTAATTGAATTGTTGCTGCTTGTTGCCTAGCCTTTTGTGCGTGCACTTTCTCCGTATAAGAGCGTCTACTAAATACCAAAATGTATGTAAATGTACATCCCTCCATTTGGCGCGATCGTTTGCCCCCTGCCGGGCCGAAAGCATGCCTTATTAAGTGCACCATGCTGCTGTGGGCATGGGGGGGGGGGGCGTGGATGCGGCTGTGTGGAGCATGTGGTTATTGGAAAGTGAAAATTGCACCTCCTACAGAATCACTCCCTCCCCAAACCTCCCCTGCACTTCCCCAATTCTCCACGGGGGTGCGGTGAGGCTTGAGGGGGTGTAAGTGAGAGATTTGAGGTGGTGGTGGTGAGGGGCGGGTGTGCAGCAACATTTTTGGGGTAATTAACTCATCACTGTGACTCATTTTCTCTAGTATGAAGAGTTTTTCTTTGTGAGCGGAAGTTCTGCTCGGCTCTGACCAACTAACGTCCATTTCACGGACAAGCCAGGGAGAAAGGGGGGGAGAGGGAGGCGCTCAGTCCTGTGAAAAAAACAAGAGCTCCCTCTCATTCTCTCTCACAGTACCCCAAAATAAACAAGGGTGGGCAAGGGTATGCCTGGAGGGTGTGGAGGTTTTCTTCCACCACATTAATTGGACCATAACAAAAGGTTTCATATTGGAGCCCAAGAACAGTCTTCGGCAGCTTATAGAGACATGCTGTCAAAATGACGTATGTCAGATCACATGAATCATTGGGCCAATTAAATCATTAAGAGCCGAGGCATGAAATCCAGATTCAGCCCTCCTTACCTAACCCTGCTGTAGGTATAGGGCAGTGATTCTTTCCCATTTATACAAGAATCGCAAATCACCCAAACATCCCAAGACGGCCGAGATGAAGACACTATAAGAACTGAATTCAAACATTCGTCCTTAAGACTTGACTCACAATGCACATAAATGCAAGTGATACTATTGTTAGTCACAAGTAACAGTTTGCCCAGCTAATTTTGCTTACATTTAGTTGAACTGGCTAAAAGACCTGTGTCTATTTGGCTGTACATATGCAGATTTCCCCCTTAGCTCTGCTTGCAGGCGTGGCCAGGGGCCTTTCTGGGGAGGACAGGGGGCTGAGTATTGACAAAGTGTCCGCTGACAAAAAAGAATCACGCCGGTGCAGTTTCTCCAATCTCCACTGTTTCCATACAAATGGACGGTGTAATTGAGCTATCGTGTTCCTGTGAGTGAGGACTGGGGAGGGCCGGGGGGCTGCTGAAAATGAATCGGTGGGTCTTTAACGCTCTCTCTCTCTGTACGCTCTCGTGCTGCAATGTGATCCGGAGCGTTTGGCTGCCCTCCCATTGACGGGGGTGCATCCCCCCCCCACCTCTCCTCTCCTCTTCTGATTAGAATTGGCAATCGTGCTCCTCTTTCAGTCACTCCAGAACCGTCTTCTTTCAATTTGCATATCAATTTCCACCTCTAATATAAAGCCCTGCCACTGGGGACATTTTTAATACAACTACTTTCACACTGTACCACTCTCCCCCCATAGTCTCTCTCTCTCACTCTCTCTCTCTTTCTCACTCTCTCCCCCACTGCTGTGTCTCCCTTCACCCCATCCTGGCTCTTTCTCCAGCCTTTCTTTCTCTTTCACTCAGCCTCCAATCTCAGAATTTCTCCAACCACATCTCTCTCTCTCTCTCCCTCTCTGCCTCCCCACCCCCACCCCTCCCCATCTCTCAAAACATCTTCAGATCCGTGTGGAGGCACTCTTGAAAACTCTTTAAAGTTACGATGGGTTCTGCTGACTCTCCTCTTTCCTGCTGTGTGTGTGTGTGTGTGTGTGTGTGTGTGTGTGTGTGCGCGCATGTGTGTGTGTGTGCGTGTGTGTGTGTGTGTGAGAGATGTGTTAGTGTGTGCATGTGATGGGCTCGTGTGTGTGCTTCCATGCGTGCATGCATATTGAGCGTATTGAAATGAGTCAGACGCACAGTAACACCTTGAAGTTAGTGCTGACTCAGGGCTCGCTGTCAGCAGCACTCACTCACAAATCTGCTGGAGACCACTTCTTAAAAACTGTTTATACATCAATTCCAGTCAAATATACTGCATGAAAGAGAGAGAGAGTGAGAGAGAGTGTGAGAGAGAGAGAATACAGACTTTTCCCTTTTATTTTTCTACACTGTGATACGGATAACTGCCAAAATAAAGGCAATAGTTTGGCCATAGCCATGTATGTTTACCATGCCAACAAAGCAAGCTGAATTTTAAATAGATTTGAAAGTGAGAGAGAGAGAGAGAGAGAAGAGAGTGATAAAGACAGATAGATAGAGAGACAGGGACAGAGAAAAAGTGAAGATAAACTGAGAGGGTTGAATACACACAGACAGCTCTTTCTGCGTGTATGGATAATGAAACAAATAAAACATTAAAATCTTGTCCTGGGGAAAAAAGGGTAATTTTTCAGACATAAATGTGCGTATCAAACACCAAACGAGAGTGTGGGACAGGTTACTTTGGTTACGAGTCAGCGATCGTAACCTTGGCCTTGACTGGAGGCGGTGGCGAGAGCCACAAATAAATGATGTCGCCAAACAGGCAGTATCGCTCCAAGTGTATTTTATAAGACGTGCAGCTTTTTATTGGATTAATAAAAGAGCTCTGGGCACAGGAGCTGAAATTGATATAGTCTGAAACGTCTTGCCTGTGTTCCACCCCCATCATGAGGTCACCGCTGCCGTGTACCCCTCCCCTCTACCCTCCCTCCCCTCCCTGCCGATGGCTTCACATTCATCTCCATCAAAAGCTCCTTGGGCCCATGTCCTTGCTAGCAGTCACTTGCTGACTTTAAATGAAGGGTACGAACGCTTCCATTCCCCGCTGCTGCGCCATTTCTCGGTTTGGTCACAACTCCTGCCCTTTGGAAACGTGCGCAGCTGTTTTGCGCCTTGTCGACTAAAGCGCCGCCTGTGCTTCGAATTCCTTTGTCGACGGCCACTCAACTCGAAACGGTGAACTCTGGTTGCCTTCCGTGGCGCGCGTGTTTTCAGCGTTTCGAAAGAGTGGAGATTCACTGAAGTGGATAAGACATTCACCACCCTTTCAGCCTCCGCGTCGTCAGCATTGTTTTGCTCAGCAGAATGCTTTTCCTCGCCCGGTGTGCCTTTATGCTCTCTCCTTTCATGCTTCTGGATATTTAATGAAGCGTTCAGGTGCCTTGCCCAGTGCAACCTGCTTACAGCCCCAGCCTGCGCTGCCTGAGCACAGGTCAGGTGCCACACTTACGCCACTTTTACACACAGACCCAAGCTTTTACCCAAGATTTGAATCCCTGTTTGTTCCACTTCTGGCTAGTTTATACCAGACTGAACACTGAACTCTCAACCTACTTACCCAAGACCACCCAAATCCCGGGTTTGCAAGTCAAACGTTGTGTATCTGTGTATTTGCAAGTCACGCTGTGGACTTCCTTTCCACCCGTTTTTTTGCAGCTTTAAACAGGTTTTTTGCAACTTCCAACCAGAACCCTTTACATTTGCCAGTAAATATGTTACCCCTGAATCAGGTTTTCGAGGGGCTTCTTGATGGTGTAGATCGGGAGGGAAAAAAAGACCGGGTGCGGGGTTCTGTGATGTCACAGGAAGTGCGGAGCAGGAAGTACCCGCGGGGAGTCAGTCTCCTCTCATGCCGCCACCGCCATGCGTAGGAGGAGTGCAGCACATCAGAAGCAGTTCAGGCGTACTCAGCTCAATAAACAAGAGATATCCCACATGAAAGACTGTCAAATGATATAGAACATTTTATAATAGCTTATTCGGTTGGGGATGCGTGGGCAAGAACACATTTGAAGGTTTATTTTTTAATATCAATAACTGTACATACATTACATTATTACTATAATTATACATTATTATTTATTCGACATAATAACATGATCGTTTATTTCATCATCTTCATTTTAATTTCCTCGCAACGCACCTTGGGATTTCCACATGAAGAGTGCTACATGAGAGCTTGTACTGTGCCCTATTGTAAGTACAGGTCTGGAGGCGAGAACAGTAGTCGCAGGGCGAGAACGGGTAGTTATCGCAGCGCATTAGAGTTTGAGTGAAAGAGCTCGTAAACATTCAATAACGACCTCATTATCAGAATGAGTGTCTTCTTAATGGCTTCCTCCGTCACCTTTAAAGTCTGACAACACTGAATCCAGTGAGTGGGGGGGGTTCGGGCTCACGGACCACCCACACACACTGGTGTTAGTTAGAGAAATGAAAAAGGAATAGAAACAGGTTCCATTTCTTAACCGAAAGAGCATTAATAATCTTTATGAGAAAAGGGGGAAAAAAACATGCATCTTTAATGCTTTCTTTCTGTAAGAACCCCCCTAATCCTTTGGTCACACTGTCAAGAGCTTGATTTGTATGAAAGGGAGAATTCCTTAAGGAGATCAGACAATTTCTAATCATCTCGCGTGTGTGACTTACAGCTAATGGGATGGAGCCAGACCTGTGGAATGGACGGTTTATTCCAGGGCTTTAATCAGCCAGAGTGGGCTCTCGGATTAATGCTAATCAACAACACGCATTATATTCACATTAAAGAGCTCCTGGCAAAGGCTGCGTGCCTCTGCCTTATCATTATGGACCATTAAAGCGGACTGGCAGATAGCTCAAATACCTACTGGAGAATGAACAAAGGGAAGCCGTGAACAAACACGGGCCATGCATAAATCACACTCCGCGATATCTCATCACTTTTAACATTCTGTCATCTGTGCTGTCAGTCACAGCCTTCTCCCTATAGATTTAGTGCACGGCGCTTTAAAAATAAGAAGAAAAAAAATACATTTCTGCAGACCCCCAAACTAATTAATTATTGGAGGAAAAAAAAAGATTGAATTTATTAGAAATAATTCAATGCGCAATCTTTTAAAGAAGGTGTTTAAAAAGGTTGGATGTAAAGTGTTCATTAGTGAGATTGAAGCCTCGGGGGACACAGGGATAACGAACTCTGTGGGGGGGCGGGGCGGCTGGTATTGGCTCTATGTTACGTTACCTCAAATTAAGGGACAGGAAGTGGGTTCTTGCAGGGCTTTGATTGCCACGCTGAAGCGGCTTGTGTGTGTTTCATCAGTCACAGCGCCGTCCGAAAGGGGGTCTGTCTCATAACAGGGTGGGGAGCCTCCTCCTTCAGCCGTAAGAGATTTCCTGGCTGTCTTTTTCACTTCATAACATAACATGGTAGTGAAGGGGGGGAGAATATGTTCTCCGTAACTGCTAGTTTGTTTAGTATACCAACAGAAAAATACTTTAAGACTCCATTATTGCTTTTCCCCAAGTGTGTGTGCGTGCGTGTTTGTAGGCGGGGGGGCACAGAGATAATTATGTGCTGTCAAAAACAAGGTCGCACCCAACTTAATTAGTGTGAAGAAAAAGACAATCAATTTTACCCCTTCAAAACAAATAGCAAAATCCAATGAAGTAATGGCACTTTGAGTCCATACAGCACATAGCCCTCCGAGTGGTAGTGCCTTATCCATTTAGTACAGCACAGCTACAATAAGCCTCGAACAGGGCCTCGCCATCAAAGCCACTACAGGTTGAAAAAACACAGCATCGTATTCACATCTGTGTATTTGGCAATGACAAAACGCAGTGGAGCATGCGATCAAAAGCGCGCAGATATGGCGTTGTGAGTTACGTTGCTCTGGAGCTGTTTCGAGACAGGGATACGAGGAGCAGACTCCCTTAACCTACATTAATTTTACATTCCGTACAGCTTTTATGTGCAATTTAATATTCAGCAAAAACGTGATCGCCTCAAGACTGCATGCTTTTTTCCCTTTTGCTTGCATTTTTTCTTTCCATGTTTATTATGCGAGTGCTGGCTCCTGGCGCTTTAATGAGCTCCTTGTTGAAGCCGTGTTCATTGCAGTGCCGTCATTAACTTTTAAGGATATCCCACAGCCTCAAACAGATGCTCTGGTGTCTCTCACACTCTCACAAACACAGAAAACTACGCACACACGTATGCACACACATATATATACATATACACACACACACACACACACACACACACATACACGCACACACACACACACACAGACACACACGCACACACACACACACACACACACACACACACACACGCACACACACACACACACACATACGCACTCATACACACACATGAAAAAGCAAAACACTTCAGATGACAAAAAGGTTTACCATATGCCCACAAGCAGAAGTGGGGAGTCTTCCTGCCCATTTCACCTCTGATTACAAAGATGATTCTCTGTCATCCTTGCACTGGGGGGCAACTGAGGCAGCAAAGACTTTCCTGCCTTTTCACATAGTGGTTCTGTGTGGCTCAGAGGGTAGAGCATGGCGCTAACAACGCTTAGGTTGTGGGTTCGATTCCCATTGGGGCCACATGTACTGAAAAATGTATGCATTCACCACTGTAAGTCTCTTTGTATAAAAGCATCTGCTAAATGGCATATGTTGTTATGTTACTCCTTCAAAAAGAGTCAAACAGACATGCAGGGGTGCTTCAACAGTTCGGGGGCGCGAAAATACGTAAAATACCAAGAGGAGCGGACCTGCCGTCGCTCTTGACTAAATGAGAGCTGTTCACATGCTCACAATTCTGCTGTTGTAATCGATGCAAGGCGACAAGAAGCAAATCTAGCATACAAAAACCCTGGCGCGTTACAGACAAGCAACGCGACTTCCCAACTTGCAGACGGTGAACACGTGCATTATCTGTCAGTGGAGAACACCTGTGTTCTGTGTGACTGTCGAATCGTTCTGCACATCGCAGGAGTGAGTGAAGTCAATGGGGTTAAAAGAGAGCCAGGTCCACACTATGCAGTCATCCAATATGCAGTTATAGGGAGCTGACTGCACTCTGAGGAGAGTCAGAGAGGATAGGTTGTGAAGAATAAAGAGATATTTTGATTGGTTCTGAAGGAAACCGGGAAGAAAAAAGTTAAATGTTTGATAAGCCCACAGATACTGCACTGCTCTTTCATAGCTTGGGCCTGACCCTCCCTTTAAAGCCTTTCACTCAGCAAAACAATGGACTTGATTTGATTTGAATATTGACCTTGCCACAGAAAGTCAAGTAGTATCTTTCTTTACGGTGCGCAGCGCACCATTCAAATAACGAGTATTTACAGGCCCGGGTGCTTGTAAAGCCCACCGCCGTGCTGCCGGCGCTGGTTATTGAGCTGGCGTGTCGATCGTGACTGTAAAACGGTATTCTGGTTAATGAGGGGCCAAGGGGCGCTGTCCAATCACAGCACACCAGGCCGCCCGGGTCAGGAGGCAGCCCAGCGCAGTCACAGTGATCGAGGGACATGTTCATTAAATGCATCTGCGGAAACAACAGGGAAACCTGACAGTGAAACGCACACTAGAGGCTGCAGCTGCCTCGTATTCCTTCGCCCTCCTCCGTCATTTTTTTCCTGAGTAGTCTTCTGTCCTTACAAGTGAATTCCCCATGGTAAGTGTTATGCTGTACCCTTATCTACCCATGGTGAACTCAGGTGTGGGGCCTGCACCCATGGCAGACCCATTTCCTGATTGAGCCACTCAAAAGCCAATCAAATATTTATACAAATATATTAAGATCTATATAAAATATATACAATGTTCTCCTCAGGACTGGCATTGCATCAGTGGATGCTTTTTTTCTTTTTCACTTGCTCCATATGCAGGGGCAAACAGCCAGAGTCTGAGAGGGGTATTTCTTTAAAACCTTCCTGGTTCTGCCCAGCAGCTTAACTGGGGGGCGGTGGTGGCCCATGGGTTGAGCGGACACCTCACAGGGTTGGGTGTCTGTGCCAGCCGTGCCTCAGAGTAACAGAAGGAGCAGAAAGAGGACAAAACCCACCTACAGCATTAGGGCACGGACACAGAGATGGAAGAAGGGAACGAAGGAGAGAGGGATAGGGAGAGAGAAGGAGGGTTAACCTGAGCGTGGGGTTAACACCTTCTGTCCTTTAAGGTGGGGTGTGGGAGGTGGGAAGGAGGGTTACCTGCATGTCTCCTTTTTTCCCCTTCTTAGGATGGGTTGTTGTTGTCACATATTCATTTTAATGCTTTAGTAACAATGTAAATAAAGCATATTGGAATTTGAATTTGAGAGAGGGAGGAAGAGAGAGGAAGAGAGCGAGGGGGGGAAGAGGGGAGGGTGGGAGAAAAAGAAAGAGGGGAGGAAGAGAGAGAGGGAGGAAGAGAGAGAGATGGGGATAGAGAGGACAGAGGAAAGGCAGGGAAGAAGAAAGAGGGAAAGAGGAGAGGGACTCCTTCTCTCCATCTGAGACCCAGGTCCCGGCACAGATGTCTGCATGCCTGGCCGACATCTCTGCCTGGATGTCCACCCACCACCTGAAGCTGAACCTGGGGAAGACAGAGCTGCTCTTCCTCCCAGCGAAGGGCTCCCTGATGATTGATGCTTCAATCACCGTGGAAGGCTCCATAGTGTCTCCGTCCCAGTCTGCCAGGAGTCTTGGAGTGACCCCAGACAACCAGCTGTGCTTCTCGGGCCACATTGCAGCAATCACTCGGACCTGCCGATTCTCCCTCCACAACATCCGGAGGATCCGACCATTCCTCACCCAAGAGGCCACACAACTCCTGGTCTAGGCCCTGGTGATCTCACGTCTGGACTACTGCAATTCCTTGCTGACAGCCCTGTGCCATCAAGCCACTGAAACTAGTCCAGAAATGCTACATGTCTGGTGTTCAATCAACCGAAGTTCACCCACGTCCCCCTCTACTCTCCTCTCTGCACTGGCTCCCCATCGCAGCACGCATCAGATTCAAATCACTGGTGCTTGCTTTTCAAGTGGCCAGAGGTACTGCTCCCTCATACCTCCAGACACTCTTCACACCCTACATCCCAGCCAGACCCCTCCGCTCAGCCTCCTCTGGCAAACTGACTGTCCCATCCCTCCGGACGCCCGGCAGCCGCTCCTTGCGGTCTCGCTCTTCTCTGTCCTGATCCCTCGCTGGTGGAACGACCTTCTGCAATCCGTCAGGACTGCGGAATCACTTGCAATCTTCCGCAACAGACTCAAAATCCACCTTTTCAGACTCCGCTACCACTGAATTCTGTACATCTAGTTAATTGTCATCACCACTGCCTATTTGCTCAACACTATGTATCTCTGCTTACTCCTCATTAAAAAAATATATATATAAATTACTAACATTTTCCTTCCAGTGTTACAGGTATGGTACGCAGCTGCCTGCAATGATGTCTATCGCTGTATTACTGCACTGATCTCTTGCGTGAACTATGATTGTTCCTACCATGTATTAATGTGTTTGCCTGTGTTCTGAATTGATCCGCTGTTTGTTTACTTCTGGCGTGTTTAGTATTTTTCGGTTTGCTAGAGTTTACCGCGTTAGTTTGACTGATCTGTTAGTTATCTGTAGTTTCGTAAACTTTGCGTAGTCTACTTTGTACTTATTTTGCTATTACGGATCTTGATTAGCCGTGTTGTTCTTAATTTTGAGTCATCGTTACTTTGATTGCAGCGAATTGTAAAGACTAATCCGTGCAATTACCACGTTATTGTGTCCACCTGTCTGTGATCTCTTTTTACCTCTGTCAGAGCGACGCTTGCCGCTCCCTCACAGAATGTGCCCGCACCCCATAACAGTCTGCTCTCTCCCATTCAGTACGCGCTTCCAGCGCCGCACCCTCCGCGACAACGGAACCCCTCCAACCTTTCCTACCCCCCTGACCCTTTGTGACAGCTTCACAATCTCAGGGGGCTATGGAACTGTCGGTCGGCCACACAGAAGGCTGACTTCATCTCTGCCTATGCCTCCCTCCTGTCCCTCCAGTTTCTCGCCCCTCCGAGACCTGGATCAGCCCCTGACAACTCCGCTTACTCCTGCTGCCCTCTCGTCCGCCTACTCCTTCTCCCACACCCCGGCCATCCGGCCGTGGTGGTGGTACAGGTTTGCTTATCTCCCCGCTTGGAAGTTCTCAGTCATTCCCCTCCAACCTGTCTATATCCTCCTTTGAATGCCACCCCGTCTCCATCACCTATCCTACTAAACTCTTTATTGTTGTTGTTTATCGTCCACCAGGGCCCCTGGGATGCTTCCTCGACGAGCTTGACACCCTGCTCAGCTCCTTCCCTGAGGACGGCACCCCGCTGATCCTCCTGGGGAGACTTCAACATCCACTTAGAGGCCCCCAGTCTGCTGCCTTCCTACCACTACCCACTCCTTCGACCTCTCCCTGCAAAACTCCCCCTACCCACAAGGCGGGCAACCTCCTAGACCTGATCTTCCTGAGGAACTGCCCCTGCTCCAACCTCACGGTTACCCCCTTGCATACATCTGATCACCATTTCATTTCCTTCTCCCTCTCCCTTGTCCCCCATCCTCCCTCCCTCTTCCAACACCCACCATCACTGCCCGTCGTAACCTTCGCTCCCTCTCACCCTCCTCCCTCGCTCCCCTTGTCACTGCTTCCTCCCCCTTAAAGCATTCTCTAGACTCCCCACTGACACTGCTTCCTCCACCTTAATCTCATCCCTGTCCTCTGCACTTGACTCTCTCTGTCCTCTTTCTCCCTAGACCTGCACGCTCATCCCCTCCTAGTCCCTGGATGTCCGACACCCTGCGCACCTCCCGGGTCAGCCTCCGTGCTGCTGAGAGGAAGTGGGCCAAATCCAGGCACTCGTCCGACCTTTCATCCTATCAGTCTTTACTGTCTGTGTTTTCTTCTGCTGTCACTGCCGCTAAGGCAATCTTCTACCAAACTAAAATTCAAAATTCTATATCGAAACCTCGTCAACTGTTCTCTATTTTCTCCTCTCTCCTCAGCACACCTCCTCCCCACCTCAGTCCCCTTCACCGCAGATGACTTTGCTGCTTTCTTCGAGGAGAAAATTGCAGACATCCGCAGCTCCTTTGTGCCCTCCACTCCCGCTGTGCCCTCCACTCCCGCTGTGCCCTCCACTCCCCGCTGTGCCCTCCACTCCCGCTGTGCCTTCCACTCCCTCTGTGCCTTCCACTCCCTCTGTGCCCTCCACTCCCTCTGTGCCCTCCACTCCCGCTGTGCCTTCCACTCCCTCTGTGCCCTCCCCCTGCTTCCCCTCTTTTTCTCCCTCTCAGACTCTGATATTTCCCACCTCCTCCTCTCCCACCGCCCTACCACTTGTGCCCTCGACCCTATCCCTTCATCCCTCCTCCAGGCGATCACACCTGACATCCTCCCGTTTGTCACCTCCCTTGTGAACTCCTCCCTGTCCTCTGGTTGTTTCCCCTCGCCCTTCAAAAGGGCCCATATCACCCTCTGCTGAAAAAAACCCACTCTAGACCCTCAGTTATCCAGAATTATCGCCCAGTATCCCTCCTCCCCTTCCTGTCTAAAAACCTCGAAAGAGCGGTATCTCACCAACTCTCTGCTTTCCTTACAGAAAATAACCTGCTGGACCCCTACCAGTCCGGCTTCAGACCTGGCCACTCAACAGAAACCGCTCTCCTCTCGGTCAATGAAGCTCTTCACACCGCACGAGCCGCCTCCTCTCCTCCATCCTGATCCTGCTTGATCTCTCAGCTGCCTTCGACACTGTGGAGCACTCCATCCTCCTGTCCTCCCTGGCAGCAACAGGGATCTGCGGTACAGCCTCGCCTGATCGAGTCCTACCTCTCCGGTCGCTCCTTCCAGGTTGCCTGGGCTGGTAAAGTATCACCGCCTTGCTCCTCCCCACCGGGTTCCACAGGGCTCAGTCCTCGGTCCCCTTCTCTTCTCCCTGTACACCCGCTCCCTTGGCTCTGTAATCTCTGCCCACGGCTTATCTTACCATTGTTATGCTGATGACACTCAACTCTTTCTCTCCTTCTCCCCATCAGACACTCAGGTCTCTACCCGCATCGCTGCTTGCCTGGGGGACATTCAGAGCTGGATGGACAGTCACCACCTAAAGCTCAACCCAGGTAAAACAGAGCTAATCTTCATTCCTGCCCTAAACTCTCCCCACCTTGATTTCTCCATTTCTCTAGGTGACACCCTGGTGACATCATCACCCTGCGCGAAGAATCTCGGTGTGGTGATGGACAACAGGCTGTCCCTATCAATGAACATTGCAGCGGTAAGCCGGGCGTGCAGATTCTTCCTGTATAACATCAGGAGGATCCGTCCCTTCCTTACCACGTACTCTACCCAGCTCCTGGTCCAAGCAATGGTACTGTCCCGCTTGGACTACTGCAACTCGCTCCTGGCTGGCCTTCCCGCATCTGCCATCAGACCCTGCAACTCATCCAGAACGCTGCGGCCGTCTCTGATCTACAACCTTCCTCGACACTCCCATGTCACCCCCTGCTCACTACCCTCCACTGGCTGCCTGTTATAGCTCGCATCAAATTCAAGACATTGGTCCTAGCATACCAGGCAGTCAAGGGATCAGCCCCAACATACCTCACCAAGATCTTCAAACCCTACACACCTGCCAGACCTCTCCGTTCTGCTACCTCAGGACGCCTAGCACCTCCCCTCCGCACCTGCGCTTCCCGGGTCACGTCTCTCCTGTCGGTTCTGGCTCCACGATGGTGGGAATGACCTTCCGGTGGAAGTCAGAACAGCTGAGACCCTGGCCACCTTCAAGCGTCGACTGAAGACTCACCTCTTCAGGGTGCACCTCTCCCGTAGTCCGGTTTTGTTAATTTAGGGACATAGTCACTTAGTTTACACGTCTACTTGTTTATGTATTGTATTAGGCTTAGGCATTATTTCCTGCATTGAGTGCTTTACTGCTACCTCTGAATTGTGGCTACAGATTTACCTACAGGGTCCTAGTTTAACTATGTGGTTGCTCCTAGCACCCAGGAATTGTACTTCCCACTAGGGTGGCTTTCAGCTAAACTGTTCTTGACTACGGTTAACACTTTGTTGTACGTCGCTCTGGATAAGAGCGTCTGCCAAATGCCTATAATGTAATGTAATGTAATGCGCATCTTGTAAGTCGCTCTGGATAAGCTTAAAATGTCTGCTAAATGCTTAAAATGTAAAATGTTAAATATAGGGAGAAAGAGAGGGGAAGAGGAGAGTGAGAGAGAAAGAGAGAGGAGGAGAGATATGACAGGGAGGGGGGAGAGGGGAGCGATAGGAGAGAGAGGAGGAAAGAGAGGGTAAAACCTGCAGTGCATAATGAGCACCCAGCAGGCTCTCTTGCTTTAACGTTCTCTCCGATTCTTCAAATGCAAAAAGCCCATCAGGGCAGCACTGCGCATGGCTCAAATTGCACCTAACTGTGCTCTCACTCTCACTCTTTATTCTATTTCTATGCTTCTATTCCATCTCCCAAACCATCCTTTTGCCTCTCTGTCTCCTCCATTCTTTTCACATCTCCTAATGTCCCTTCTGCTTCTCTCCTCTCTCTCTCTCTCTCTCTCTCTCTCTCTCTCTGTCTCCTACTCACTCAGCCATTCTGTCACCCCCTCCTTCTCCTTGTTGCTTAAGCACAGACTTTGAGATATTTGAAATCTCTCTCTCTCTCTCACACACACACACACACACACACACACACACACACACAGACACACAGAAAAGTTCCATTTCCACTTTTGCCATTTAGCAGACGCTCTTATCCAGAGCGACTTGCAACAAAATCACACCCGCGATCCCAACCACACGCACACATTTTCCGAAGATCTTCAGACGTTCCTCTTTGGAAGGACAAATGCGGTCTGCTTCCTCTACCTCCATCAGCATGCCTTTCATTTGCCCAGTGCTGAATGTAAAAGAGGATGAGTAATTCATGAAGACATATCGACTTCCCTGTAAAACGTGCTTAGCACCTCGCCTGCTGGCCGTCTGTACTCGCCTCTCCTCCTGCCTCCCTTCGGTCTCTCTTCAACACCCTCCCGCGTGATAGCTTATGGTCCCAGAATGACAACAAACTGCATCATCTACAGTTGTGCTGCATAGTGGAGGTAAATGGAAATGACAGGGTGCGTGTGTGCATGTGTGAGCGTGTCTGTACATGTGTGTGAATGCACATGGGCGCGTGCGCGTGTGTGTGTGTGCATGTCTGTGTATGCCTGTCTGTGCATGTGTAGGTGTTTGTGCACATATGTGTGTGTGTGTGTGTGTGTGTGTGTGTGTGTGTGTGTGTGTGTGTGTATATGTGTGTGTGCGTGAGCATATCTGAATGCGTGTGTGTGTGAGTGTGTGCATGTGTGTGTGTGATGGGGGATGCAGGACAGTCTAGTCTGATTAGATCCCAGCTCGATCGATACTGAATAGAGCACTCACCCTGATAGACAATCACCTTCAATCAATATGAATGTTTTTAGAGACTTAGGTAGACGCTTTGTTGTTGAAAAGACCAGCACATTTAATTCCTCCGGAGCTTGTGTTCTTTTGAAAGGGCACCATAAATTCAGTAGCTTCAGAAGCCCCACAGAATCTACACTTTAAAGTGAAGATGGGAATCATAGTTTGCAGATGTCTACACTGCACCGTTCCACCGTGGAAGCGTGGAAGCGTCCAGCCTAGCAGCGCAGCCCTCGCTGTGCGATACGGCACGTGCACTACAACTGACCTCACATTTCAGACAATTACAGCCACAAGTGCTTCAAGCCCTGTGATAGTACAGCCATTGTGACCAAGGCTGCTTTGTGCTCCTGCTCTACTGGCAGGAAGCAGGAATCGTGACTTTATTATTGGTTCATCTGTGTGTGTGTGTGTGTGTGTGTGTGTGTGTGTGTGTGTGTGTGTGTGTGTGTGTGTGTGTCCTATACACTAATCCTGTGAGTCCAAGGCTGTGACATCATTACCACTGAAACAAACAGAAACCCTGCACCTTCTTCCAATGCAAACACGTGTGAGGATGAGGCTTAGGTGCCATTCACTCACAGCTCCGCCGTACGGTGTGTACTTCAGGGAGTGTGACTCCCTGAGCGCTTTGCTGAACGCACCGTGGTCGGATGAAAAGCCATATCCATGAATACGTTTGCTTTAGAAAAAGAGAAACTTGCGACGTTGCTTGAGTTAAAGGGATGGCTTCTCACAGTGTGAAAGGGCTGCAGTGAAAGGGCCCAAAATACTACCCCTCCTGGTCTTTGCTCCAGGGCTCTGTAGTGACGCCTCTCATGTTTGGCCAGAGGCACCTGTGCTCTGATATCCTGCTCCTCTCTGTCCACCCTGCCCATTGACCACCACAAATATGATTCGCATTTCTTCTCCTCAAACGACACACAACAGCAGCGAATGGGTCCAAGTGACCAGACCTCCCACAAAACTGAACACAACCCCAGATAATTTGCAGGGGTATGGGGGTCTCTCGATCTCAAGCCTCTTAAGAGGGCCTACCGTAATGTAAAGATGCCCAGAGCATAGTTTGGGGAAATAAGGAACAAATGAAACCATGGACGTTACCTGCCGCTCACTACGAAGCAGGCCACCAGGAATATAAGAAGCACGATTCCCCCAGCGATGGACACGGCCAGGATGGTGGGCTGGTTGGGGTCCCCTATGGCCAGCATGTCTGTTGGGAGGCAGGTAGGGTAGGAAGGAATTATGGGAGTTAAACGGTTAAATTTATGCATCTCTACAAAAAAAATTGTTTTCCAGCATAGGGGTGGTGGTGGGCGGGTGGTATTGTTATGAATCCATCATGTCTGGAGTAAAATACTTCTATGCTGCCAAATAAAAACAATTGCTCACAAAAAAATAAAGACAGATGCCGTTTTTTTAAACGTGTCCAATGGACTAAAATGGCATAATGAAAGTGCACTGCTATTTGATGCACAGTTGGCGGTAGAGTGTAAATGAGTTGCTGCCAAAGAGAAGTAATGTTTGGGACTTTGGGATTTGTGATGAGGTAATGGGAGGGAAAACTGACATGGAGCACAAATAGAAGGACGAGAAGATGATAAGGAAGAAAGAGTAAAATGGCCCAGGGGTGGGCAAGTGCCGTGTGGCCATATGAAGCCCTGTCTGAATTATACATGTTTAAATGAGCTGGAATTGCTCGTAAAGTGTTCTGGAAAGCTGTGGGGTATGTCTTGGCTAGCCATAACTTTGTTAATGGCACTAATCTGCCACCATACAAATCCATACATATCCTCAAAGTTATATACACGTGGTTCCCCTTTAATATGAGGGCATACAAAAAACCTCCTCTGGAATGTGCCTTCAAAATGAACATTAATGACCTTTACAAGCCACAGCAGTGTGGACATTGATTGACTTTCTTGATTGACTCTATTAACGGGTATATACAAATATAAACTAACACAGAAATAATGTATGCACATGAATGCTTGCCTGTCACAAGAAATTAGACTGTCACAAAGCCAACAGATATCAGTTTATTGACATGCTCTAAATGAAGAGATGACATATTTACTGGAAACACCAGTGGAGGATTGAAAACCGTCTCCTAGTTCAGTGGTTAGTTACAAAACCTGAATGTGGGAACTTTAATATTTTACTCTCTCTTTGATCTCCTCACTGTATTTCAAAATGAATAGCTGAATAAGCACACTGTCACCAGCAAAATGGCAAATTAGGATTGCTCCCAGTATAGCAAACTGTCGCTGTACTGTACCGCAGTAAAATGTAAAATTGTATTGTGAAATCTAGGCACTGCAACTGGAAAATCTGAACACATAAATTTGATGTTGACAGCAGATTCCTTGACTTGATTGTGATTCCCAAATGAAAATAACTCCATGTATAGAAATGCCATCACTGTAGACAACACAAATTGAAACCACTGGATTGGATCTTGGTTGGGGTGGGGTTGCAGTGGAGGTGTGGTGGAGGTTGGGGTGGGGTTGCAGTGGAGGTGTGGTGGAGGTTGGGATGGGGTTGCAGTAGGGTTGGTGTGGGGTGGGGCAGGGGTTGGGTTGTTGTTGTGGTAGGGTTGGGTGGGCTTGTGGTGGTTGGGACAGGGTTGGGGTTTGCAGGACAGTGACCCTCACCTTCATGGCTGGTTTCCAGCTCGATCTCGCCCCCGTAGTTCCCATACCCGCCATCGGTGCGGGCCCTCACCCGGAACACATAGGTGGTCCCAGGCTTCAGCCCATCCACGGTCATCATATTGGACCGGGTCTTCAGGACCGTGTAGTTCTGGTCCCTCTGATTCTAACAGAAAAACAGAACATGGCCTGGTTGGAAAGCATGGAACAGAATCTCCATCACCGCCCCCTGCTTTCCATTTTCTATACGTCATACATGAGGAGAGAAAACAATCTCAACAACCTACATATTGCACAGATTTGAAGGTAATTTCAGAAAAGCTTACAGTCAAAACCAAGGCACCCTACAGTGGAGCTAATATCTACCCGAACAAGCAATTCTGCAATAGCATGGAGATTAGTGGAATTAATCATGGAGATTATTTCAGTAACAAGGTGTACACTTCATCAGATATTTATTGCTGTGGATGGTTGACCGACTTCCAGATTAATCAGTGAAAATCAGCCCTTGTGCTCTGCATTACATTTTCACTTTCCCGAAGCCTCGATTTTGCCACATTTGTTGAACAGCTGTTCAGTTCATTATGCTGCATTAACAGATACAGGAAAATGGGTCATTCATAATGTTTGGATTCACACGTGATAAACATCTCGTTAATGTAATGACCAGCCGGTCACCGAGTTCCATATAGTTGCTGCCAAAAACCACAAAGCAAGTGGTTAATGTGGCTGGCACACGCAGAATACAGGTGGAGTTTAATGCTGGGTAAAAAACTGCATTCCTTCCTAGCAGCTGTCAGCCCAGGGCCACAAACAACTATAAAAAATAACAATGCCAAATATTCATTGTTGTTAAAAATTTGGCTTGATATTGTATTATACTTTCCAGATTTTTTCTAAATATATATATGAACATTATTTTGAAATATAAGACATTTCTTAATGAGACAAATGCTCAGTTTTTCATATAACAAGAAAATGCTTACAAAAATAAATGTTAAGTTCTACATGAGATTATAAAAGAATGACACAACGTGATAATGATATGCACATTATACATACATTACGCAAATGTGCACATACATATATAAAATAAAGTACGCACATACAAAAGACATACTGTCTTTACCTATGAGTGCAATAATAAAAGTTCTTAACTGGAAACCCTCGCTTGAATTGCATCTCAGAACCCTGTTCTCAGGCTAAGAAAACACCTTTGCCATGTTGTCTGCACATGATGAGATGGGATCACTGTGAAAACGCCCTGCCCCGCCCCACCCCAATCTCCTACACCCCAAGCGTGGGATGTAATGTGGTCTCCAAAACGTTACTCCACAAACACATCTCATGCATAACTAAAACCTGCAAACCTGCAACGTGGTTTAAGAAATTCAGCCACGTCATCCCATTTCTACAGTACGATTGCATTTTTTCAAATTTCCTTGAGGTAAGGGGGGTGGGTCCTAGGATTGTATGGAACAAATATGAATAATGCATACGGGGTGGTATTTATTTTTTTATAGTAGCGAATTATGCCAGTAAACTGTGGTCATGTGACAGGAAAAGCTCTTTCCCAGTCACAATAAAAAAAACAGCCTCGCTCATATAGGGTAATGACGAGTCAATAAGGACAGCATAATAAACATTGGTGCTCAATTACGCAGCTCCAGATTGCCCTGGTGCGGTCCGGATTTCGTTTAACGAGGGTGAAAAAGAAGCAGCGCAGGGAAATCCGTGGCCAGGAGATGGGGAAGCGTGATGTCTACCTTCTCATAGTAGATGACCTCATACTCCACGATGGCACCGTTGGCCCGCTCCGGCCCCTGCCACGCCAGTGTGATGCTATCCTTACTCTTCCTCTCCTTCAGGATCACACTCACTACGAGAGAGAGGGGGGGAGGGGGATTTAGGGAGAGAGGGAGAGAAGTAAAGATGGAGAGAGAGAGAGGAGAAAGGGGGCAGAAGTAAAGATGTGAAGGAGAGAGAGAGAAAGAAAGATTGGGGGGGGGAGAGAGAGGGAGACAGAAGTAAAGAGGGAGAGGGTGGGCAGAGAGAGGGAAAGAGAGAGAGGCAGAAGTAAAGAGGGAGACATGAACAGAGAAAGCAAGAGAGGGTGTGAGAGAGCAGGAGAAGGAGAAAGAGGGAGAGAACACAGACAGGATGATTGAGGTTGATTACAGGTACATTACAATGAGTGTACATGGCAGTGCAGAGTGCTCTCTTAATTACAGAGCAGGTTTTACAGACGTGGGGATAGGAGAGCTCACTGTTTGAGAGCCACTCTATCAGTATGAAAGTGCTTGGACTGCAGGAATGTGGAGAACCAAAAGTTCTGCACTTTTTACATTTTTTCTCCCAATTCAGTAGACAATTACACCCTCTATTTTCCATGTCAATCCCCCCCTCGTATAGTGAGTTTGCTGCCGTAGCCCTGTGACCGGTAGTGACAAAGGCACTCCTCCGAGATGGCACTCGCCAGGCTGTCGACCATAACTCCGGTACTACAGAGCCACTCCTGTACACAACTTCCTGTCGGTTTCCCTCCCCCCTCCCTGGGGCGGACAGCCAATTGCCACCCTCGGTGGCACTCTGGGCCAAAGCCGACTCGGCCAGAGCACGGCCGGTGGAATCGAACCCCGGTCGCAGTGGCCAGCATCGAGCGTTGTAACCACTAGACCACCCGGGAGGCTTTGCACTTTGAGCCCAGAAGTCTGTGTGATTGGAAAATCAATGGTTCTCCGTCAGCCAATGGGCTGGCCAATGCTCAACCCAAATGCCCCGGGCACACAGTGTCAAAACACTGGCTGTTTAAAGTGGCAATGCAGCGGCCTGCCATCCCCGTCAGTGGAGACAGAGGTGCCGCAGGACGGATGGTGGGGCATGCCCCTTTTAACAGACGTGGAGCTTTTCGGCGATGGTTTTCACAACCCATCCTCCCTCCTGACACACTCTCCTCTGTGATGGTGGCACCTGGTGATTATGCCTCCCCCCTCCCGCCCCTCCTGCCAAAACACCATCACCTCATTCTCATCTGAAGTGCTCTCAAGACTAACTCCTGAAAAGCCAACGGAGCCTCATGCATATTCAAATGGACTGCCTTCCAGGCTGGGTGGGTGGGGGGTGATGTGATTTCCAGGTTACCAAGGTTACGTGTGGGGTTACAGGCGTGTGGAGCTCGGATGGATGAGACACCTACAATTTCAGCCTCCCGCATTCCTCCAAGGTCTCTTCCACCGTTCAGATGCTTTTCAGGCAACGAACGTTGTTTCTTTTCACCACGCGTGTTTTTAATACTTTCAAACAATTCTCGTGTTCATAAGAAACGCCCTGAAATGGCCAGGCTTCAGCTTTTGAAACTTTACTGTGGTGTAGCCGCACAAATGTTTTTCTTGTAATTCAGCCCTTTGTTGGCTCAGAGGGACAAGAATATTCGGGGAATGAAACAGACTGAAGCTTTGATATTCACTGCAACTTTTGAATATCAGACATTTTCAAAGTTACACTGACTACAGAAACAGGCATCGAGGAATGTTTGGGTCACGTCTCGTGTTTGTGTTCCCGTAATTAGGTGTTTTTAGTTTTTTCCATGTTTTCCTGGTTGTCCGGTCCGTGTCTTCACTTTCGCTTACCTGTTTCCAGTCTCGTCATTGTATTATTGTTTTCACCTGTTCCTCATGTGTCTGATTGCAGTTAGCTGCATTCGTGTTCATTCCTGATTGTTTCTCGTTATGTCTGATGTATTTAAGCTGTGCGTTTTCCCATGTTCGTTACCAGATTGTCTCGTCATTGTATTATCGTTTTCACTTATTCCTAATGTATCTGATTGCAGTTAGCTGCATTCATAGTAATTCCTGATTGTTTCTCGTTATGTCTAATCTATATAAACTGTGCGTTTTCCCATGTTCATTGCCAGATTGTCTTGTGCTTTGCTTATGCGTCCACAACTTTCCAGCGGTTTCTTTGTTTACCCGTGTTTTGTTTCCTCGCGTTCGTGCTTCCGTGTTCGTTCGTGTCTCAGTCTCGTTCCTGACCCACCTGTTCGTGCTCCTCTTGGTTCCAGCCCCGCTCCTCTCTGTGTTCCCCGGACTGATTTCCTGATACCGACCTCCGCCTGCCCATTGACCACGCCTTGCCTGCCTGTGACACAGCTGGAGCCTGAAACAAACTTTGCCTGTCCCCGACTACTCTTTGGATTCCTGTATTGCCCTGATTGCTCCAGTTTGACCATTGCCTATTGTTTTTGCAATAAAGAACATTATTGCAGGTCCGCGCCTGGTTTTCCGACACCGTTCCTGACAGTTTGTCTGTTGAGAGTAGGTGATCCTTATAGTAGTAAACTGACCTTCGCCGGGAGACAGTGGGAGTTTATGAATGGCGGAATTCAATGCGCAAGCAACGCTACCGGAGAGAAGTCTGAACAGTCACTCAAGAGAGTGACTCATGCCATCAATTAATAGGAAATGAGCCACATACCATGCCGCGATCTCAGCTCTCCCACAACTGACTTCCCGTTTGCTTAAAGCTTTGTTCAAATCCTTATCAATAATGGTTGGATTTGACAGAAAGACAGTATGCTGCCTTCTCAGGGAAATGGGTCGTTCCATGAGGTGTACACCCCTAAAGTCTTAATGGAGCATTTATAACACCTTTATTATCAAAGCATAATGTCTTAATAAATGATGGCCAGTAGAACATGCACTGACTGTTTTTTGTCAGTTGTGGTAATTTCAGGGTTGGGTTCTGCAGGAAGAGTGGGGCGCTCACCCGTCTGGCTGGTGGTGATGTTGACGGAGGTCAGCTGGCGGGGGCTGGGGCTCAGGTCCGACACGCCGTTCAGCGCCTCGATGCTGAAGGTGTAGTTGGTGTGGGGCAGCAGGTCGGTGGCCTGCACCTTGGCCAGGGCCAGGCCAAACTGTCGGGGGCTGAAGTGGAGGCCGCTCCCGCAGGGGCCGCACTTCCTGCCGTCCCCGGAGCACTTCCTGCAGTGGATGTTGTAGGTGACGTCGCCCCGCCCACCGCTGTCCCGCGGCGGGCCCCACTCCAGGGCCACCGAGGTCTCGTTGATGGTGGAGATGAGGTTTTCGGGGGCCGACGGAGGCTCTGAAGGGGGGAGGGAAGGGGGCAGGGATTGGACAAAAATAGAACATTATGACCAGTGTAGATTGTCCGTTTATATCCATCCTGCAGGATCTGATAACGATGGCTAATAGCCTGATTTCAAAGGCATAATTTACACTACAACAGCTGAGCAGTTTAGCCGTTTTCAAACATGACTGCCTTACCTTTATTTCATTGGGTTTATTACAATTGTTTGTGCCGCATTGTCATTTTTAATATTGTCTTGTGAACTGTTGTGTATTTGCATTTTTGCATTCTGCTGTCTTGGCCAGGTCCCCCTTGAAAATGAGATGTCAATCTTAATCAGGTTTGTTTTCTCCTTTATAAACAGGGGCTAAATAAATGAATAAGTATACGTTAATTGAAAGCAACAATGTTTTTGCAGCCACTGGTATATCACCCATTGCACATGAATCTTTGATGGCTGCTTTTTAGTGCTTGATAGTAGTTTTTGTTATACCTATAGTTTTCATTCATAATCTTGTTTTTAAATCCTGCCCTCAAACATATTTCCTTAGAACATGTTTCAAGCAAACATTCATCATACAATTAAATCAACTGCTGTTGGTAATGATGGAAAATCAAGAACCTTGTGTGGTGATGTTTGTAACCAAACAGATACAGCTAGGTAGTTCTCCTGTGTGTTTACTCTGTAAAGTGGAAAATAGTCCATCGTGAATGTGAAGTCTACGTGCTTCAGCTGCAGTGCTTCTTGCATGGGTGCAGGTGACATGGCAGTGACTCCAAGAGGCACAATTAGCGATTCAAAAGTACGGAGACTTGTTTCAAAAAAGAATACATTTGAAATAAATGCATAACAAAGACATTTCGATTCTATGAGGCCCTGCCCAGTGGCACTGGTTGCCTTTGACACAGCAGCACAATCCTGTTGGGTGGGAAAGTCAGGGATTCCTGTTCGTTTGTGTTCTGGTGTAAGGGCAGGTTACAAGCAGCGCTGTGCAGTGGAGCTGTGTGCTTCTGTGGGCCTAGGTGCAGCCAGCATGGGCGCCGGGCCTAGTTAACAAGCCTCCGATGCACACACACACACACACACACACACACACACACACACAGTAGCTCATTTGGGGCATTGATCTCTAATGTGCTCATAAGGTGGGTTACCTGATGGGGGAATGATCTCTGTGATGGATTTTATTTTACTCTCCTCCCATTCCCACACGTCTCTCCTTCACGCGCACAAGCATGTCACATGGGGGGAGTTCAGGCATGTTGTGCCTTGAACACAGAATGCACCTGTGATGTGTGTGTGTGTGTGTGGATGTGTGTGTGGGCGTGGGTGTTCGCCTGTGTGCGTGCATGTTCGTGTCACGGTTTGCAGTGTGTCTTTGTGTGGCTGAAAATGTGGGTATGCATGTGCATGTGCATGTGCGTGTGGGAGCGTGTACGTGTGCATGCATGAATGTGTGGAAAGCGAACGTGTGTATATGTGTTTAAACAGCACTATTGATCCATTTCAGTGCCGATGAGCTCTAATTTATTCTGGGTTGGTTTTGAGCGGTCCGGGAGACTGATAGGTTAATTCCAGGATGAATGGATAAGATAATGGCCCAGCTTGAGTAGCCAGTGTGATGACAGGTCATCAGATTCCTGTCTCCCGGTGAGGCCAGCAGACCGGGTCCTCTTTCAGGGGGCAAGGGGATGTAATTGGGGTTGTCACCGATAAATCTGGTGACAGGAAATGATGCATAGCGAGAAAGCCTGATTTCCCCGTCCCCCTGATTAATGCTGTGATGAGCTCCATCTCCAGCATTCTCTTACATCCTCAGCCCAAGGTCAGCTGTAGGGGGGAAGCTGTGTGATCTTTATCACCCTCAGGTCCACAACACACACACACACACACACACACACACATGCAGACATGCATGCACACACAAACACACAAACACACACACATGCAGACATGCACGCGTGCACGCACACACACACACACACACACACACGCGTGCAGACATGCATGCACACACGCACACACAGACATGCATGGACACACACACACACGCAGACATGCATGCATGCACACACACACACACACACACACACACACACACACACACACACACACACACACACACACACACACACATACATACACAGGCAGACATGCATGCACACACACACAGGACATAGACTCTGGATCGTCAGACAGTGAATTATAGAATGGCTAAACTGTATGCTCATGTTTCCTTGCTACAGTGCATTCTTCACTCGATTGGCCTGACTGGTCTAGTGACACAGTCTCATACTGATCCTGGAGGCAGCCTTTCCTCTCTCACACCCTCTCTCTCTAGCACGGTTTACAGCAGGGGTGACCTGGGACCCTTGTTAAAGGCACTTGTGGGCTGATGGACAGTAACAGGGCTGTTATACCACACCAGGCTGCCTGTGTAATCAGCACATACTGTATGAAGTGCCGCACCACTTCCCTCTCTTCTCCCTTCCTCTCGGTCTCTCCCTCCCACGGAATGAATTTAGAAAAAGGGAGCGAATGGACTGTACCTTACTGATCTATGGCTCTAGCAATGTTTCGCTAGCCATTTTAATGCACCTCTGTAAGTAGTTTTGAAAAAAAGTGTCTGCCAAATGACTAAATTGTAAATTGTACCCCTGCTGGAGGATGTGCCATGTTAGAGGTGATGGTTTGGGGGTGTAGGGGCTCTGGAGGATGTGCCATGTTAGAGGTGATGGTTTGGGGTGTAGGGGCTCTGGAGGATGTGCCATGTTAGAGGTGATGGTTTGGGGGTGTAGGGGCTCTGGAGGATGTGCCATGTTAGAGGTGATGGTTTGGGGTGTAGGGGCTCTGGAGGATGTGCTACGTCAGAGGTGATGGTTTGGGGGTGTAGGGGCTCTGGAGGATGTGCTACGTCAGAGGTGATGGTTTGGGGGTGTAGGGGCTCTGGAGGATGTGCTACGTCAGAGGTGATGGTTTGGGGGTGTAGGGGCTCTGGAGGATGTGCTACGTCAGAGGTGATGGTTTGGGGGTGTAGGGGCTCTGGAGGATGTGCCATGTTAGAGGTGATGGTTTTGGGGGTGTAGGGGCTCTGGAGGATGTGCCATGTTAGAGGTGATGGTTTGGGGGTGTAGGGGCTCTGGAGGATGTGCTACGTCAGAGGTGATGGTTTTGGGGTGTAGGGGCTCTGGAGGATGTGCTACGTCAGAGGTGATGGTTTGGGGGTGTAGGGGGTTCTTACTGGTGCAGGCCATGGAGCGCGGGTCCAGTTCTGCCCTGTAGTAGCCCTTCTCACATGTACACTCCGAGGCCTTGTCCTGCAGGGAGTAGCTATGTGGCGGGCACTTGGTGCAGTAGGCGTCCATGGCCGAGGCCTTGTAGAAGCTGGGTCTGCAGGCTGTGATCCAGAAACAGAGAAAACAGAGGGCTTACAAACCGGAAACACGCTGGAACAAAGCGATTACAAACAGGAAACATACAGGAACACAAATAGTCTTCAAGGGTTCAATTCCCCGTCGCGTCAGACCGGCTCTGGCCGGGAGTGCCACCGGGGGCGGCAATTGGCTGTCCGCCCCAGGGAGTGGCTGGGCTGCCGGAGTTACGGTCGACGGCTTGGCGAGTGCCATCTCGAAAGAGACGATGCTTCGTCTTCGACACCGCCGGTCACAGGGCTACGGCAGCTAACTCATAGTATGAGGGGAGGATTGACATGAAAATTGCGGTTGTAACTGGATACCAAATTGGGAGAAATTTCCTTTAAAAAGGTACCACAGTAAATTCATTGAAATTGGCCACAAGCGTGTGGTTCTCTGTGGTTCAGTTGGTAGAGCACGGCGTTAGCAACGCTTAGGTTATGGGTTCATTCCCCACTGGGGCCACATATACTGAAAAATGTATGCATTCACTACTGTAAGTCGCTTTGGATAAAAGCGTCTGCTAAATGGCATATAAATATAAATATAAATAGAGATACAGAGAAAGTCTTGGCCCTGGACCATGTTGATTTCGTCACGTGAACATCCCTGATCCTCACTCCCCATATAGAGGAATACTTATTTTAGGTTTAAACTGACATCCATTTTCACAGAAGGACAGTAACGTCCTTTACCCAAAGGGCAATGCCTTTTTTCTCTTTCTTATAATGAAAGAGAGATATCAATTCTTAATACAAGAATGCCATTATCATTGAACATACCCTTTTAAAATGGCTAACTCACGTATGGTAGAAGATTCAATCAGAAGGAATACATTTTAACATGTCAGATTAATACAGCATGCATTTGCAAAAATATCCATCACTGCTGCATGTGCAGTTATACATAGCCATATTATATTCATATTACTCATATCATTTTAATAAAAACCGATAAACATGCAACAAATCAATATTCTCTTTTTAGATTTGATGATATTTTAAATAGATATGGATTGTGCTCTTACTTTAGCCCTTTGGGTTAAAGACAGAGGTACGTAGGTCAAATAAATTCATTTGATTCAGATTTGATGATACAACACATTGTTTTCCTAAGTTTATGCATTTATAAAGCCCGAGACATGCATTTGAAAACAGTGTTTGACTGGACCTACTAAACATACTGTGCATAAAAACATGCTTAATGCAGAAGTCCAGCCATACATAACTTTGGGCTCACATTTTATGCCAAGCCAACTACGTCCTTCATGGTCATGCTATGGCTGAACCAATGTGACAGCCCATGGCAGGCTTTAGTGAAAGCTCACACTCGCTGTGTCTACACCCAACCAAATGACCCATTTTCTCCAACCCGCTGTGGAATAAAGGCAGACTTTAGAGAAGAATTCTGAGCAGCCTGTCTATTTACACAAGGGACCCACTACTGTGTATGTGTGTGTGTGTGTGTGTGTGTGTGTGTGTGTGTGTGTGTGTGTGTGTGTGTGTGTCTATGCGTGCATGTGTATGACTGTGTGCGTGTGTATGTGTGTGCATGTGCATGCATAGGTGTGTGCACACCTGTGTATATGTGTGCACGTATGTATGCACATGTTTGTGTATTTGTGTTTGCCCGTGTGTGTGCACCTGTGTATGTGTGTGTGCACGTATGCGCGTGTGTGCATATGCATATGTGTGTGCCTGTGTGTGTGGGAGGGTTAATGCAAATGCATTCTCGTTTCCAATTAAACAGGGGATACAACAAAGGCTCCCTTTATTTACAGAGGCAAATTAAATTCTCCTTCAACGGGATGGGAAAACAGGCTTCCGTGCTACAAAGGGGGACTGCAAGGACCTGACTCATTGCAAAGCAGGAGGCCTTGATCGGTGCTGTTGAGCTGAAATCACATAGCCTGCCTGCTCCCCATCCCTCAGCAAAGCATCGCTTGCCTCCCTGGAGCAAGGCTCTAAATTCGGCTGACAAAGACGCACGAGCGTACGACCCGCACGGAGAGAGAGCGAAGGAGACGATGGCGCTCTGCCGGCAGGCCCGGGCCAATCCGAGGTGTCGGAGACGTGATTGGGCTGATGGATGGGCGCGATGATCAATTCGCAGCTGCCTTGATTGCGTCTGGGGGACGCTGAAGGTCACGGATTTAATCAAGGCGGGCGCGCTGCTCCCTGCTGGTGCTGCCGTAAATAAAAGCCCGATCGCCCCCGCTCCCGTAAACGGCCCCCCGAGGTCTCCCCAACCTCCACTGGATTATGGGCCTTAACCGTGCGGGCGGGCGGGCGGGCGGGCGGTCATTTGATCAGGGTTCCGTTCGGGAACAGCGACGAAGGAGGGATAACTTCCCACATGTACTCAGCACTTCACGTATACCTCCTGTTCCTCCGCCCCCTCTCCTTCACAGGTTGACTCCTTAGCAAGGCCTCGCGAATCGCTCCTCTCCTGATTTGACAGGGAGGGTCAAATCAGGCCCTCATTTGGCTATGGAGCCAATGCGGAAAAACAAATGCTTCACAGGTCTTTGAGCCGGGGGCTTTCAGGGGACTCTGTGTGGCTGCAGGGGCCGGGGAGATTTGAGCTGATGTTGTGGGTTGCTTAGCTGCCCATCCTGGAGGGTCTCCAGGCCTTGGAAAATATCTCTCTGCTCTCAGATTGGCCAGCTGTCGGCGTGCACACAGCTGAACACCCCCCCGCCGCCACAGGCAACACATCCACAGCACAGTGCTCTCGTAGTCCCAGCAAAGCCGCTGCCTCAGACCTCATACTCGGATGACCTTGTGGCAGACAGCATTTATGACTGAGCCCTGAAGCCCTGCTGTTTCTGCACCGAACCAGAAACTCATACCAGTTTCTTATTGTTATTATTATTATTATTATTTTTACCCAGGGCCAATCGCACATCGCGCATCATCCATTTATAGAGCTGGGTATTCCCCTGCAGCAAGTCGCATTAAGTACCTTGTTCAAAGGCACAACAGCAGCACTTCCTTTGATGCTGCAACCGTCGTTTCAGCTGAACCTGCAACTGAACTGCAACTGTGGCAAAACGATGCCAACCTGCTGCATCTTCAAACTCAAAACCACCTGGTTTACAAAACCCACGACACCACAGTCTCCCTCTGTTCAGCCTGAATGGAATCCACAATCAGGGTGTGACCATCAGTGGTGTCGCAATGGCATCGATTCATTTGTAAATTCCATGACAACGGACACATCATTGGCACTGGTGTCTGTATCCATTAGTGGCTGAGAGGGTGGCTCCAGTGGCCAGGACAAAGTCCTCCAGTTGTTTCATTGCTCAAATTCCATAGCTAGCCCCTGAGCTGGCTCCACGACCTGGCAGGATCTGTGGGCCTTTGTCCCCTTGCTGTTGTTTTGTTCCTGCCAGACCAGACCAGAAACATGGCCTGTTTTCACGTGAAACCCTCACCACAGCGACGATGAGGGTGAGAAACCACAAACGCACTGGAGGTCAGAGAATGTTTCATTGAATGATTGAAATGATTGAAAATGTATTTGTACAGAAAGGATCCATAACCTTGAGTTCATTTAGTGATTCTTGATGAGACGGACATGATTGAAAATCTGTGGGAGTAGAACTGACCCCTCCCCACTTCCATTCCGGCATGCTCTATCACCCTTTCAGGACAGGTGTGTCCAGCACAGAGCATAAAAAATCGAGGAAAAATTCAATTCTCCGCTAAAGGGTTAACACGACTGTTTCGCTGCTGTTCACGCATCGATTCAGGTGGTAAATTAGGAGAGAAGGTAAATAATAAGGAAAAATGCATCTCGAATGTCTTCAGGAGGTCTATCCTATCAAATATTAATATAGCTCTGACTCCAGTCCCTTCTACGTGGAGATCAATAGCTTTTAGATATAATGCCCTGAGGCTACTTTGGGTGGCACAGAAAGAGAAAGCCATGCAGCTGGACACATGTTTTCATATGAAACATTTATCTGGACGAGTTGTTCATTACAAGTACCATTAATTATACACTGTAGCTCGTTTCGGTTTTTTTAAGCCATAACTCACAAGAACGTTATTAGCATTTGGGAGGTGCGAGTGAGTGTGTGCGCCTAAGTGTGTGCGTGCGCGTGTGTGTGTGTGTGTAATTGACTACATGTTTTGCCCGTTTCCAGAGCTGATATCATAGCTAATGGTCCTGTGTGTAATCAATTACAATATGAATTATTCAACGATCCGTGCACTTTCTCGATTTCCTCGGTTCAGACCGAACGGGAGCTGCGTGATTCGCTTCCTGTGGTTTACAAAAGGTCACGTCAAACCCCTGCCTTTGAGTCCCGCTGCGGGTCCTCGCCGTGACAACCACCTCGCATCCGTCTGCAGCTGTACGCCGCAGACCATGCAGCACCAGAGAGCCTAATGGGACACCGGAGCACACGGAGATGGGATGGAAAGAGCGCTTATGCAACGTTGCTTATCGTCGTCCTGTCTGAAGGGAGAGTGGGCGGCCATTATTTCACCAGCTTTGGCTTCCGTGCATTATTGAGCAGCTTAGTTTTCCAAAAGAACGGGTGACACTACGTAAACCGCGCTGTGCGAAAATGTGAAGCCACGAGCCCGGGAAACAGATGGCTGCCGGAAAATGAAGCCCGGGAACAAACAAAGTCACTGAAAGGACGTTTCTCGCGCAACTGTGCTTTCATTAATTGACGGATGCATTCTTTGCTACCTGTATAGTTCTCCTATAGAAATATAAGGCGTGTCACAAAGAATTCAATTTAGCCGGCAAAAATCATTCCCAAGAACGCGCCCGTCTGTGACAGGGCTGAGGTGACATGTGAGGAGCACGTGGAGCAGTGTCCTCCCAGTGCCCTGGGGCGGCGTGCAGAAAGCAGAGAGAACAGGAAATACAGACTCCTCGATCTCAATAGCCTTTACTGCAGGTGTGAAATTGAAAAGGAAACACCAGACCGGTGCCATATCTGGCCTAAAATGTATCAGAAAAAACGATAAAATAAATACATAACCTTTCAGTAATAAATAAATTAAATAAAAATAAATCACAGCGGCCCTGTAAATAGCTGTGAATTAGACTTTGGAGGATTACGGAAAGAGGTATGAGGGGGGAAATGAGGGTATGACATCATTCTCCTGGATTATGTAGCACGCTGCGTGAGCTGAACCTACGCCAGCTCCTGCGGTCTGTGTGATAAGCGGCCGTACAGGAATCTGTGCCGCCTTACCGCCAGATTACCACCACCGTGGCGTTTGATAGACGGGAAGGGAGAGAGTGGGATTGCCCCTCGTCTTATGAAGAACTCTGTCTTTGTGCCGCTTGCGTTCAGCCTGACAGCACTGGGAGGGAGGGAGGGGGAGAGGGGGGGGGGGGACTCTGATAAAGATGACTGGCCCAACCTAACCAGCCCCTATATTCCTGACATAATGGAAGATACTCAGGGATAGCCTTAACAATAAAGAAATACCTCATAACCCCACCGAAATAAAAAAGTGTTTTTTTGTTTTTTTGGAAGAGTAAGTCGAGGTTACAGTAGAGGCTACCCACCCTACTTGTGGCTGTTCATCACGGAGAGGCATGGGTTTCCTTGGTAACATAAGAAGCTGACACTGCTCGCGCAACGCCGAGGGTGGGTGGGGCAGCAAGGGTTGTGTCAGTGATTACCATGGCAACAACATTCCAAAATTTCGGTCTTAAGGCTGGGGCCCCGCGAGGGGGGGCGGTCGGACGGGTGAGCAGCGTGCTCTGTTCGCAGGGTAAGGACCGCTGAAGCCCGCAAGCCCCTCTGGTGGAGACGCCACTCAGCCCAGTTGCGCAGGCACCCAGTGGGCTAACGCATACGTGTATTTACAAGAGGACACACTGTGTGCACACTCTGATTCAGCCTGTGGCTAGCATCAAATATTCATCTGCTCCTGATTATTTACCATTAAAGTGGCAGAATACACATCATTGGCAACAAACACCACTTGAGCTGACATTCAATTCAATAGCCAGTTTTCCTGCAATTTCCTGTGCATTGTGAGTATCACAGCTATGTGATGGGCCTTCACACTCTACAGCAGAGGCTCAAGGAGGCTTTACCTCATCATGGCAAACAGCAGGGAGAGCTCACTTCAGATCTCCGAGAAACAACAGCTCCTGTCTGATGCCGAGAAAACTATGGCAATCATCCCTCTGGAGTTGCTGGTCACACACAGTGATGTAGAGCGAAAGAGAGAAAGGAACAGAGAGAGTGCTGTTCTGTGCATGCAGGGAGGGAGGGGGGCCAGAGAGAAAGAGAGGGATGTTGCTGTCGTTGTTGTTGTTGTCATCACCACAGTTATCCTCGTTTTAAATCAAAGCTGTATAGAATTTACTCAGCTATATATTAGAAATGCATTTCCTGCCAATAAAGCATCTGGAATTTGACATTTGAGGAGAGAGGGAGAGAGAGACAGACAGAGGAATAGAGAGAGAGCACTGAGCGGTTCTGATGGCCGGTTTAGTGGTAATCTGAGTAAGGCTCAGATGTGATTAACATGGGACTGAGACTTCCATCTTCTCTGTGGAGGGCGCGGGGGGGGTCTATCTGGAGAGAACTGGTCCATGTCTCCCGTTCCATGTCCTCATCGGCCTCCTGTACCCACTAGTGTCCCCCTTTGTCTGGTAATCTCTCCCCCAACACCCAGCTTCACTTGGGCCTCCTTGCGGTGTGTGCTGATTAAACTAAAAGCCAAGAAATGTTCCCACATTTCGCATCTGACAGTTTTATAAATTGATTTAAGATAGATGTGGTCATAGATATGCAATTCACTGTCATGAGTAGCCAGTGAAGTATGGAGATTATACGCTACAGCGAATTAATTTGCCTTCGGTTGATTCTGATTGGCTGCCAGGGAGCCCGGATGTATCCCCAGGAGCAGAGGATGGGGGAGGGGGGCACCCCAAAACACCAACTACACTTGAGCAGTCCCCTGACATGTCACTCAAAATGACCTAACAGCACTCTTACTCATCTCCAAAACCACGCCTACTCTTTAAAATGATTAGATGTTTCTCCATTGTGAGACCTTGCGAGGGGCAGGACAGGACCAACCGGTGTGTTTCGTTTAGACAACATTGAGAAGCTAGTGACAAAAGATCAGCTCCCCGCGGTTTGTGTCCACTTTTTCATTCAAGAGGAACTGTCACCAAATCTCCTGCTGCAATTCACTATTGACTAAATCCATGGCATCATGTGGTTTCCAAGAGTCCAGGAGAGTTTAAATTGCCAAGCCGAATGCTCCGATAGACTTGGCATTCGACCTCGACCCCACCAGGGGGATCTGAGAGGCTTTGAAAGTGTCTGTGGATAAGAGCATCTGTTCAATTAATGCAATGCTGTGTAGTAATAAGCTGTCATACACAGACATCTCATTCTGTGCCATTATTACTGGAGAGGAGAGCAGAAGGGAACTCAGTCCATGGCAGATAACCAAGCGCTAAAGAAAGTCCTTCCAGGGCTGAGTGTGTGTGCGAGTGAGCTGATGACCTCCTGCAGTAGGAGGTGGATACAGACAGACTGGACAGAGAACAATGTCCTAATCATTGTGGATACTATTCCAGACAGAGGAGCTTGTGGAAAACCTTTGCTGCTCTTTCTGGGTTCCTGCACACCTCAGGGGTGGTCAGCCGATTCTGATTTGCTGCACTCCCTCACGCTGTAGGACAGTATATATGTTAGGACATCTTATAATAAAGTATTTTAACTGTCTTTCATGGAGCACTGCATCAATATAAGATCAGCATGCAACCATTCCACCCCCTGAGCAGGAGACGACACACTGAAGTAAGGGTTTCGGCTTTAACAGCTAGACTTGAGCCTTCATTTTTCATCTCTGCACAAGCCGACAGGGACTGCCACTACAAATGCATTTGTCTAATCGGCGGCATTTTCAGAACGGGCCGTTGAGTAATTGCGTTTGTCGATGAGAAGTTTGGCTGCTATCAAAACAGGGAACGCCGCTCAAGAAACAAAACGCTACGATCGCGATTGCATTCAAAAAGATTTATGCGGGGCTGGCGGATAGCGTGGCCGTCTAACGCACCACATTTTGGCTGGTCCGGTGTGGTGTGCGCTGCCTGTCAGGGACGCGGTTCAAAACCCGCATCTCTACCAGACCGGCCCTGGTCGTCAGCCCCGATCGGAGGCAGCATTTGGCTGTCCGCCTCCGGGGGAAGGGGGAGGGTGAGCCGGCACGAGTCCGTCGAGGAGCAGGAAAAAGGCGTCCGTGGTAGATTTCCGTCTCGGAAGAGGCGGATAAAATCGGCCCGGAAATAGTGTCTCGACCCGGAGGAAGGGCGGCGGACTCGTGGGGGAGGGTGAATTGAGATAGAGGGTATAATTGGCAACCAAATTGGTAGAAAAAACGGGGAAAAATTTGAAATAAATGTTAAAAAAATAAAAAGATCTATGCAGCTAAGATCGTTCATCAGAATTTTAATTCTGGCTTCTTCAGCTCTCGTTATGAAAGAAAGGGGAAGGCACCGAAGAGTTCTTTGAGTCTACGTAAATGGGGGCTTGGTGGAAGTGCTTTTAAGATCAAGTGGGACAGCTGGCAGTGACTCAGTTTGGTTTTTTTGACCGAAAACGTTTCCCGCGACTTAACAGGAGCCAAATGTGGAGGTAAACCAGACACCTTTGACTCTGTAGGTGACACCTTTGACTTTCAAGATGCCTCTCCAACCCAAACACACACGCACACACACTCATGCACACTCACACACACACACACACACACTCACACACACACGCACACACACACACACTCACACACACTCACACACACACACACAAACACACATTCACACACACAAACACACACACACACACACACACACACACACATTCACACACACACACACACACACACACACACACACACACACACACACACACACACACACACACTCAGGCACACTCTTCGTCCCTGCATCTGAGCTCCAGCTGGCCAGACGCCGGCCCACCGCGGTAAATCAGCGGGATATAATGATCCGCGCGCAATGCTCTGCGCCAACCTTCACGCGACAGAGTTTATTTCGGTGTGAAATCAAATAAATAAATAACGCGGGAGTGCCGGGGAAGGCCAGACCAGGCCCCCGGCAGCCGTGTGGGGAGAGAGAGGAAGGGAGGGAGGGGATGGATCCGTACCTGCCTGCTGAGGCCTCCTCTGCTTTCGGCACACATAATAAAAACACATTTCCATGTCCCGAGGCTACACTGGAGCACCAAACAGCTTCTCCTGTCTGATGCCATTCAGCTCCCACCGGCCTGTTTCTTCATCTGACGGGCCATGATTTGAAGGGGGTGGGGGTGCTAGGGGGGTCCCAGATGGGAGGTTCTGTTACAGAGCGCTCTGCAGAATTACAGATAGCAAACAGTAACCTGAGCTGAGCATGCACTCATTTCCTATAGATGCTGTTATCGTCTGCAAAAACCAAGACCAGGTGTATTTTGTTTTTGCGTGCGTGTGTCTTTTTGGTGTTTTGAGAGGATGTGGTGTGTTTGGGGGGGCAGGGTTAACAGGAGTCATGACTAAGAATCATAATGGCAGACTTTTTGTTGTGTAATGGTTCCTGTGAGAGAGATGGGAGAGCTGGGATGTTGTGAAACGTGTTATTGTGCCAGCTGCTACAAGACTAAATGCTTTCTACCTGTGGAGCGGTAGCCTTTTGGCACCCCTTCCAAACCGCATAGCCCCCCGTAGGGCTGGAGGAGTTTGGGTGTGCATGCGTGTGCATGTGACTGTGTGATTGTGTGTGTGCGTGTGTGTGTGTGTGCGTGTGTCCGTGTCGGAGATCAAACTCTAAATATTTAACAGTGCCGAGACTCCCTCACGTTTCAGAGGCAGGTGTTCCAGTGACATCATCTCCTTCACTGCTCCAACAGGGGCAGGGGCTTGCCTGTGCTATGTAGACAGGAAGCGTTTGCCTTTCACCACACCTACTATATCCAAGGATAATAAAACAAGTTAAAAACAGACTGTGCCTTATCTACACCTTGGTGCCCAACCAGGACTAAGCAGCTACATTTCTTTACACGGCAAGTTTACTTCTGCTTTGGCACCAATGACAACTGTAGACAAGTGTTTGCATTTCAGCACACATGCCGTCGACAGGAAGTGTCTGCATTTCACCACGTGCACTATAAACAGGCAGGTTTTTACCTCACTATGCCCCTATGCAGGCCAGCATGTTAGGGCTGCATAACCTGGGCTCTCTCTTCCTGGTCTTATGGCAAATACGCCCTTACGTCTAGGTCTGATCTGGCAAAATAAAGAGCAGATCTTTTATAACCGTTAGCTTTGTAAGAGACAACAGAAACGTGCGACACTGAGGCGCATTGACGATGGTGAGCATGCGATAATGGTTTATCAAACCAGGGTTTGAGGGATATGGAGGTATGCAGGAGTAAGCTCAACGCGAGAGGGGTTGTCACTCCCCCCGTCTTAAATTAGATCTCCTGCTTAACTCAATAGAATGGAATTCACAGAACACAGAGAAATTAATTTCTGGCTCCGATCTAGGCCCGGAATCTGGTTTCACTGAATTAGTGTCTGGCTCCATTTCAGTGATATCAGTGAAAGCAGCACTTTTTTTTTCTCGACCCTGTGTGTCCGCCCATTACCGAAGGACGGCTCTGACTGTAAAGCACTTTAGAAAACCGTTTAGAGCAGAAATCATATCGGAGCTCTCCACAACAATGGCCTCCTGAACAATAGTCTCAATCTACGGCTAGAATCCCCAAACACTTTAATCTACAACACCCTCATTCCTTTGAGTGGCCCTTTTTATTCTTTTTTTCCCCCATCATTTTGTCACATTATTCTTCCCCTGTATCTTCCATGCCACTGGTATTAATATCACAGATCCTATGCACTGATGGTCAGCTCCGGCATTCCTTCCATCCTCTCTACCTCCTAACTACAGGGGTTCTGGTTGGTAAAAGAGCTCCTGGCACTATATTAAGGTTTATGGATATTCACGAACAGGCGTGCCCAAGGACACTGTTGCCAGTATTGAGTATTGTCCTTGGTCACGCCCCCCCATGAATGTTTACAAGATGCATCAAATTGAAATATTTCGTCTGCACCAGTCGGGAGACGTTCAGTGTTAAGAATGCATAGTGGGTCTACAGGGCCTGTGTTAATATGCAGTGATAACATCCCTTTTAGAGAGAAGAGATTCTGTCCGTTTTCTTGGAGATCGCATATGAGAAATGAGTATAAATGCTGTATAAATGAGCTGTCTAATATTCAGGTGTCACCATGGCCACTTTATTCAACCGGACAGACTGATTGCAGCTCTAAGACTGTCACGGGGAACTGTTTGGGTGATGAATCAGGATTATCACTTCGCCAGAAGGAAGCCGCTCTGAGACATTTGTGTTTCGCTACGATGACACCTAGCGCTGCGTGAGAAAGGTCAACAGCCAGCGTAACGTGTAGATTAATTACCCCTGTCCCTCAGTCGAACAGTGACTGCTTCAATCGGGCGAAAGCATCCACTTGTGCGGGGACCAACCTCGAGACGCTGTTCTTGAACACGTTTTCGTACGCGTGCCCTGGTTCCCGTCACGTTTTATGTGTAGCGGACGTGCGCACGTGATGTAAAGGCTCAGAGTGGAGATAATTCTCTGTGGCGCTGAAATGGTGAGGATGCATTCTGTGCTTACGTAAGGGACAGCCAGCCTCCTGAAAACAACAGAGCTCTGCTCCAGATTCCCAGCTCATCGTGGCAGCCTAACATGGCCACCGCCCAGTTAACACACAACGTTTCAGGAACGTTGGGGAACATTCCGGTTAGATTCCTATTTGGTTGTGAGATTACAATATGAGGAGAACATTCCTCAAACAGTCTAAGAATATAATTATTGTTCCACTTAAGTTCTATCAATGATTCTCTGATGGTTGTCATATAGTCCTGAAAAAAACATCACAGAGGATACATGTCAATACAATGTTAAGAATGTTCCTTATGCAAGCAGTGAGGTACCAACTTTCCAGATAAAATTAACATGTGAATGACCATCCACAATTCAAATGATGTTTTAACTGGAATAACAAAACGGAATAACATTCCAAGACCTGTCCCTGCAAGGATCCTGCAAAAGTCCCTTATGATTGAAAAATAACATTGAAAGGACTTGCACTTGCACTTGCAACAAATGCACTTGTTGGGATTGTTTAGCCTACCTTTCTGGGAAAGTTGTGGTAACCAGAAACTGTCAGCTGGGTGTATCCTGAGCTCGGTGCAGAAGTGTTTACACTCAGCTCAGCTCAGGGCAGCTCTCTATCCAGCGCAGATGCTACAGTGGCTTGTTAAGCCCTCTGCAGGCCCCAAGCGGGCATCCAGGGTCAGAAGGTGGACTCCCCTTTGCCCTGCATGCTGGGTTATGGGGAGTGGGGGCCCCAGAGCGTCCCCAGCCATGGGGGCTTTGTGACCTGGGCCGACAGTGACGGATTGGACCAGTGCTCTGAGGGTGCTGGGCGTCTCTGGGGAGCCCACATGGCAGGCGGCAAGGCGCACGGAGCCGTCAGGAAGCCCCACGAGTCAGGAATGGAGGGGGGGAGTTTGATCAGATGCATCCCCATCCATCTCTCTCACTCTCTCTGCCTCTGCCTCATTTCCTCTGTGTCCCACTCTCTGTCTCTCACTCGCTCTTTCCCTCCATGTCTCTTCCTTTCCTTCCCCCTCTGTCTCTTCCTATCAATGTTTTCCCTTTCCTCCTTCCCTCTCGGTCTCCCTCTGTCGCTACCACTTTCTCTCTGCTGTCTCCCACTCCGACTCCTCCATCCAATCATCCATCCAATCCCAGCTCTCCAACCAGCCTCCGTTAACACTCTCCACCAATCAATGCTATCGATTCCCGACCCCCACCCCCTGCCCCAGGTCCTGCACACAGCCCAAGAGAAGAGACCACAGATTCTATAAACTACCCAGATGGTCAGCTCCTGCTTTCCTTCTGTGTCTCTAGTTCCTAACTACAGGAGCTTCTGGTTCATGAGAGGAGTATCTGGTGCTATATTACAGCACAGAACATCCGTCCTTGGCTGCCGCCCTTCACAAAAACTCATGAGACGCATCATACTGGAAAACTTCCACGGTAGGGGGACAGAATGTTCCTCAATGTTGAGGACATGGAGTTGAGTATCTGGTGTGTCAGTGAGATGCCATCGGTTGCGGTCTCTCTTCTTCACCGCTGGGGCCCAGAATGGTTTAATGGCAGGATGCTTTCAGGGACCCCCATGCGCAGGCGCATTAGGGAGGCTGCCAGACTTCTCTGATTGATGGCAACTTGGTTGGGTCTGGACATGGTTCGAGCCTCAGACGCCCCCAAAGGGCCTCCCCCCCAAATGGCTTTCCCAGACTCTGCGATGCGTGGTGAGGTGATGCCGGCTGTGCTGAAACAATGTTGACTGCCGCCTCGTGACGTTGGAGCACAGCTTTGACATCCCGGAGGATCTCTAATGGAAACCGCAGCGCGCTCATTAATCACATAAATTATTTGAAAAGTTCCTTTTTTCCCCCCAAACTTCTATCATGTGTCACTCCCACTCAACAGGCCCATTTATAATGGGAGTTAGTCAGTAATTCAAAGACGCACTTGCAGTCCGTAGTGGAGAAAGAGGCTGTAGACACAGTCTAGCTTCCTCAATGACTCAAAATGAACTGGCAAGCAGTACACCAAAGCCATTGTTCCCTGACTGAAATTTACATTTGGGGTAAAGACAGATGGTTGGCCTGCCCTCTTGAAAATGAAGTCGGCTGTACAAATGATTTGTTATCTGGCTGACCTGGATGCTGTTTGCTATGGGATGTGTCAAAGATAACTGAGGAAATTCTTAAAACACAGCAGGCTCACGAGTAAACAAGGGGGGCCCCCCCTCTTCCACACTGTCTTTAAAGGGAAATGAAAGAGGGAATGAGAGAGGGAACGAAAGGGAGAATGAAAGAGGGAATGAGACAAGGAACGAGTGAGGGAATCAAAGAGGGAATGAGAGAGCAAAAGGGGGTTGGTGCTCGGGTCCGTGGGGCCTGGCTCTCCTCTTGCTGTTGAAGATATGAATTATTGAGAGAGCTGAACTGAAAATAAATTGGGGAGGAGTTGGCAGTGTCACGAGTCAACCTCTCTGGTCACCAGGCAGGACGACACAGGCACGTGCAGTCTCTATGTCACTCTAGGTGAACACGCTCTCTTCCTTTCCCTCTCCCCTCCTTCTCTCAATACCTCCCTCTCCCTCGCTCTATACCTTCCTCTCTTTATATCTCTGCTACCCCTATCAGCCTGTCGCTCTGTTTTCCCCTCTCTCTCCCTCTCTTTCTCCTCTCCATCTTTCCTTCTCTCGTATCCTCTCTCGTTCTGTCCCTCTGTGCCACACTCCTCTCTCTCAGTATTTGTCTCCCCTACCCTCTATCATTTTCTCCCATTCTCTAACTCTTTCTCTCCCTCTCTCCCAGTATCTCTTCTCACTCTTGGCCTGTTCAGTTTAAATGCTTTATTGGCATGACATCATTTAAAAAAATACATAGCGCCAAAGCGTATTGTTCTCGCTCTCCCTTTCACATTCTTACAAACTCAAATTAAAGTATGCTTTGTTTGTATGAGAAGTGCCCTTGTGTTGCTTTCACATTAAAATGCCTAACATGACATCAACAAGGACCCCTCCCAACAACAACAACTCTCTCTCTCTCCCTCTCCCTCCAAATTCAATTCCTCACGCTCCCTCGCTCTCCCTCCCCACGGGCTGCTCTGTGACTGGTATTAAACTTGCATTACCGTGGCTTTTTACCGGCGCACGTGGGCAGCAGAGCTGGTGATGTAATGCTCACCCATGCCTTGTAAAGAGCCATGGGTAAAGGTCTACAGTCAATACCTCCGATTTAATTTACTGTCCTGGTGTTAACAACAGTATCGCAGCTGAGCATTCTGTGCCGTTTGACACAGAAGCGACTTTGAACATGAATCGTTATCATTTTGGGGAAAACAAGTTATGGGCCGAGCTTCTAACGCTAACGTCACTCTGTCCTTGGATGGGCCTGGACTCAGAGGGACAGAGGGACAGAGGGACAAATCAGAGCACACTACAGCACAGACACCAGGTCCAGGTGCCATCAAGCTTGGAGGGGTAAAGGCGTAAAGGCACAAGATCACATAAACTGTTCCCAAGACCAAATCATCGGAGGAATGCCGAGAAGAAGATAATGAAGACTCTAGAAACGGCGGTTTGACCGTAATGTGCTCTGCCCTTACCATTGACTTACTTAAGTGAATGTTTAAATTTGATTACCTACGCTGCACTCTCATTCTTTACAGACGCCAAGAAGCGGCGCTCAGTGGTATCGCCTGATGTTGATGTCACCATCCATCGCCGATGAGAATGAAAAACAGGCGTGTAGGCATCGTGTCCATATTCTTTGCACTCAGCCCCTATCCTAGACAGATTAACAGGGTAATTAACTACTACCCTCAGCAAAGGGTGCAGTATGTGGTAAAAAAAAAAAAAGAAATAGTAAATAAATGTCGTAACATACAGTGATGCTCTTGCCAGTAGCCATAAGGACTCTGACATCTTGCATGCAGGCACTAAATCGCTGGTCGTTAGGGAGAAGAGCCCTCACACAACCACCCTCCCCCCTGCGATGAGATGAGTGTGTAACGAATGAACGCATCTTCACAAAATGAGTTGATTATGATGAATGCGTTTGAGGGAACAGATGTTTGGTTTTATGACCCACCGTCTTCCAGAAGAGTAATCAGCTTTAATGAATTCGGGAAACTGTTTATCACCTGCCAGTGGTCCCCAAAGGGATGGAAACAAAGCCCCAATCAAGCACACGGGCGGGAGCAGAGGGGTAATTAAGGGACTGCAAAAAAAAAAAAGAATACATTTAATGTGTGATAGGGAAATGGGGAAATCTTCCTCCAATCTTCCAAAGGGTGTGCAACATACATGACAAGACCAGAGCTACTGATTAGTGATTGATGCAATACAGTACATCAACAGGGCACTAGTCAGCAGGTGAATCGTCTGTCTGAAGCGCAGAAGGCTATCGGGTCCTGGGGGACAGGCTCATATTCCCAATGTTCCCGATGATGATGGAGGATGTGGCCCACAAGCCCCGAGAGTCGTGCGTGGTTACCAAGGACACCTGACCACCAAAAATACACGTTCGTTCAAAACCCCCGGACCGAAGACCAAGGCACACAAACTGACGCAACGCACGAAGGGCTGGAAGTAAAACAGAGCCCTGCTCTCCCACGCTGTCTGGGATCCCTCACTGCTAGGACAGAGATCCATGTGGAGTCCGGTCAGGTTCTCGGGATAAGGGAAGGCCTGTGTGCCTGTGGGATGTGCTGTCCACGGGGCCTCGGATGTCAGGACACGGTTTCTTCACTCACAGGCTGCACTGTTCCCTCCCCAGCCCTCTGCTCCTTGTGGTAAAGAGTGCGAGAGTTAGGGGCCCTCAGATGGCGCAACGGTAAAGGCACTCGCCCAGGTGCAGGTTTCCCACGGGCCTGGAGTACCGTGCGGGGAGGGGGGGGAAGCCGACATAAGCTTGCCACATAAGTGTGCCACACACACACACACACACACACAAACTCTCACACACACTCACAAACATACACATACAATACAAACATACATGCACACACTCACACTCCCAAACACACCCATGCACCCTCATTCACATACACACACCCACACAAACACATGCACACACACAAAATTCTCTCTTATATACACCCACTCAAACACACGCATACAATACAAACATGCATGCACATGCACACTCTCAAACACACCCATACACCCTCACTCTCACACACACACACACACACACAAGCATGCACGCACATGCCCACACACGCACTCACTCACAAACACACAATCGTGCACACACACACACACACAATACAAACATGCATGCACACACTCTAAAACACACCCATACACATTCACTCACAAACAGTGAGCACAAAGCAGTCTGAAATGATGTACAGCTGTGCAGATTTGTATTTGGCGTGGGCAGATTGATATAATAAGACCTCTTGACACACACTGCTCCCATTTGCCTCTACAGAACATCTGGATTCAGGTAATGTGGTGCCATTGCCTCCCTCTCACTTCAAGAGATCCATTGCCAAATACTGCACTGCCAGTCTGGGGGTCCTGTGTGTGTGTATGTGTGTGTGTGTGTGTGTGTGAGAGTGTGTGTGACTGCGTGAGTGTTTGCACACGTGTGTGTGTGTGTGTGTGTGTGTGTGTGTGTGTGTGTGTGTGTGTGTGTGAGACAGAGAGAGTGTGCGAGTGTGTGTACATATGTGTGTGTGTGTGTGTGTGTGTGTGTGTGTGTGTGAGACAGAGAGAGTGTGCGAGTGTGTGTACATATGTGTGCGTGTGTGTGTGTGTGCGCGCGCATGTGTGTGTGCGTGTGTGTGTGTATGTGCACGTGTGTGTACATCAGTGCACGTGTGTCTTTGTGCGCAAGTGCTCTTGTTCACGGTGCACTTGACCTTCAGCAAAGCCGTGCTTTTGAAATGCACATAAAGACAGCCAGATGGGCCTGTCTGAACGCAGAGCACCACGCTCACACATGCCCTCTCTCACCGTGTACACGGAGCGCTGGGGAGCCCTTTCAAACACATTAAAGGAGATGTGATTTCCCCACAGGGCCCTAAAAATCTCCCTCAAAAATGAGGAAAGTGTCTTCGGCAGGTCCGATCATTAACCTTCTTTCATTAACTGCGCATTGCTCTTCAAATATCAAATTATATTACAAAGGACTTCTTAAGTAAGAACTCATTTGACTCGTAAAAAAAAAAAAAGAAGATTCTCCTTAAATATTCTAAAACTTGACCGAGAGTTTAACCAAGCGTGAATTCTCAAATTCTGGGTAGCTTTTAAACAACAGAATATTCTGCTCAGTCAATGGGATTGCTCAAATCAATAAACTCAATAAATCATTTTAAAGTTTCTCTGTTTTCAGTCGTGGCAGTTATAATGTTACATGATAAAAAGGAGTTATAACGCTATACTATTACCCCTCACGTGTGTAACACACCTCAACCAAGTCAAATTAAATTGGATATGGTACTCTCAACAAAAAAGAGTTGCCAGTTTTCCCCCCATCAGTCTTTAACCTTTGCACCTGCCTCATCTGACTCGTCTCATGTGATGCATCACAAAATACAATTACATTTAGGCATTTAGCAGACACTCATATCCAGGGCAACTTACAGAATGGACATTTTTTCCATACAATGCATTTATACAGCTGAATATTTACTGAAGCAAGTCTGGTAAAGTACCTTACTGAAGGGTACAACACTTGGGAATCAAACCTGCAGCCTCTGAGTTACAAGCCCAGTCCCCTAACCATTATACTACACTGCTGCCGGGCGCGGTCCCTCTGACCAAACCTGAACCCAACCGCTGTCCACTCACAGACCATGGATGCTTTCACAAAAGAGAAAGAGAGAGAGAGAGAGGAGCTGGAAAGTGTGCCCATTACAGTTGTTAGTTTGTAATTGTTCAGTTGTCTGAATAGATGGTAATGTGTGTGTGTGTGTGTGTGTGTGTGTGTGTGTGTGTGTGTGTGTGTGTGTGTACATTTCCATTTAGGCATTTAGCAGATGCTCTTATCCAGAGTGACTTACAGAGCACACTTTTAGAGCTTTTTTACATACTATCCATTTATACAGCTGGATATTTACGTGAGCAATTCGGGGTGATTCAGTAAGACACCTGGCTCAAGGGTACAACGGCAGTGCTGCACCTGGGAGTCAAATGTGCCACTGAACACTGTACTGCAGGGGTGTCAATCTCATTCAATCAAGGGCTGAGTGTATAACGCAGGGTTTTGTTGCAACTAGTGCATTACACCAGGTGATTTCACTAATTACCTCACTTCAACTAAGGAGGGGAGCTAATGGAAATCACCTGGTGTAGTGCATTGGTTGCAACAAAAACCTGCACACACTCGGCCCTCGTTGGAATGCGTTTGTTTGTTTAATATGGGTGTGTTTAAATTGGTTCCAATTCGTAAATAATGAGTGCACAGTGTGTACATGTTCGGTATTGTGTGTAACACGCAGATGTGAGTATGCACTGTGTGTATGTGTGTGCTCAAGAATATCTGTGCAAATTGTTACAAATATGCAATGATGATCATGAGTAAGGGTGAAGAATGGGACAGCCGTGCCAGACAGACTGGGTGCCGCACACACTGCTTTAGGATGAAGAGACGCGCTCCTTTTGTTCCGAAAGAACAGAGACCACCGGGCAGATATCCCGTCATCACCTCACATTAGCGCCAGCGGCCCAAACCATGCAGAACAAATGTGTTTCCCCGCAAACCTGCAGGTTCGCAGTAACGCAGCTTGGTGGCTTCCACGCGCTCCAGTACACACGGCTAGGACACCTATGGCTGCGACATATGCTGCTCTCTTTGCGAAGGGTTACCGATTCTGTAGCAATCTGGGAAGGGAAAGTTGAATTAGAAATAGGGTATAAATTTGGAGTAAAATGGGAAAACATAATAAATAAATAAAAGACTTACACACAAACTATTATATTTAGTGCCTGCAAACTGATGCACAGCATGTGCCAGGCTCCTAAGAAAGATGGGAGCTTTGGGGCTAAAACCATTAAAAAGAAAATATGACAAATACCTTTTTCATTCATTTTTTCCTATATGTTTTTTTGGCTCCTGCTAGTCTGCACATTTCACATTAACTCCTGTACGGAGAATGCATTTCTCCCAGGTCTATTGGTTACTGTGCTGTGTAGCCCCGCCATTGCAATTCGCAGGGACTACGGGCCTTTGAATGCTTTTTTTGTTGTTTTTTCCCCCCTTTTCTCAAAATGGGAATCCAATCTCGCCATTTCTCAGAGCGCAGACGGCGGCTGATTGCAAAACTAACGAGGCTGTCTGGATTCTGAAAATAACAACGGCAACCAAAGCTAAAAGAAACAAAAGTTTTTTGCCAACGATATTTATATTATCTGACATATCAGGTCCACGGGGAACATATTAGTTTTCCTAACATTGGCCACAGAAAAGTTATGCAATTATGCAATATGACTTTTACCACAATAAACTGCTGTATGTGTTGAATGCTAAAATACCTGCCACACAGCCAGCTCATAACTGCCATGGACACGGTCAAAACAAAGTCAGCCATCTTAGCTTCTGCTTAAGCTGCTTTATGTACAATCGAATGACAGCCATGCTTTCTACAGAGGACAGGAACCCTGCCAACCAGGCTTTTGCTAAAGGAGAGGTGCTGTAGACATTGTTTACCCTTCATGGCAGCAGGTGACGTAGCTCAGTTCAACCGGAGACTTTTAATAATTCAAGACAAGATGAGAGCATGAATCACTGAAGGGAAAACTTGAATTGCGTGTAAGGGGACACAAGGGTGACCTGGGGTGTTGCAACACTAAGTCAACGCCCCTTTTCCATGTTCTCACTGTATAAAGACAACAAGGGGGTGGGGGGGTGACAGAAGACTGAGGGAAAGGAAGGGTGAAGGGAGGAGAGAAGGATGGAGGTCAGAATGTAAAGGTGGTGGAAGCTGACAGGTGTCTTAGCCACGCCGTTTTCTCCCCTGCGACAGTAATTGGTCGTGTCAGATGAAGACAGCATGCGGGAACCCATCACTTCCCAACAGGGGGTCAAGTATGGACAGCATAAAATTGCAGGCAAGAAAATGAGAGAGAGAGAAAGAGAGGAGGGGGGGAGCGCTCGTCACATGGCAGCCACAAAGACCTGGCAAAGCAGAATGGGCTGTCTGATCCACCGGATCACACAAGACCTCATCATTCAAATGAAACCAACTGAAAGAACGAGAGACAGGCAGCGAGAGAAAGAGAGAAGGAAAGGGACTTTGAGGAAGAAGCAGCAGGGGGCTGTGTTTGATGACTTCTTAGCTCGAGTTCATCATGATATTCTTTCATTCCACTGACATTTCAAATCGGGGCTACTTTCTGTACATGCTGTCGATTTCACAGCATGGCGAGCTGGGGTGACATCATGAGAGTTTCACTTCACGGTATGACAGATTTGGAGGGGGGAAAAAACCACACACCCTCCATTTCCACGGTATCCACATGGTCTTAAAGCTCTGCCTCGTGTTACAAAGCTCGCCTTAAAACTTCTTTCTTTAACGATCTGCCTCGGCTCTCTAAAAGCTTTGATGAAACTGAAACACTCACAAAAGTGGCCAAGCAACTTCAGGCAGACACATCAATTCTCTTAGAATAACACTCCTCATTTTAAAATCTCCCTCAAGTCCATTTTTAGCTGTAAGGATCTAAAGAATGTATAACACAGATGCCCAGTCCAGTGTAATGAATGAGCAACAGATGATACACTGGAGCTCGTAGGCTGCGGCCACCGTGCCAAATAAACCGGAATCCAATCCTGACAGCACCAGAGCCGGCCGTGGCATAATCGGCAGTAGCGTCGTCCAGGGAGGGAGGGATTCAATCCATGTGTTTTTCCCTGTCTCACTATGCAAGCATGACACCTCCGGCCAATCAGGCACTTGCAATCTGCCTGCGCTGACTGCTCATGAAGTGTGCACCTCTGAGGCAGTGACTGCGCAGCTCAGCTGGGGGACCATGGGGGCCGTGTGAGAAGAAGTGGGGGGCAGCACATGTTTGTCTGCAGTGCGTGCCTGTCTGCACCTTTCCAAGTTGGTGGAGGATTTTGCAGTGATGGGACGAGCCCACAGACACAATGAGCCATGCTTGCAGAAACAAAAGGTTGCGATGGGCAACAAATAGATCACTTTCCATGTAAACTGCTTTGGGCTGCTAAAACATTGAATGACAGGCGTTATACAAATAAAGTGTATTATTATTATTTATTATGACTGCGGTGATGATAATAACGCCAGCCAATATTAATAGTGAGCCCAGAGAGAATGGCATGGCCTGTGTGAGTGGCAATGAAAGGAGGAACCGGCTGCCTTTGAGTAACAGAGAGAGCCTGGTGTCCTTTCCCCCTGAAACAGCAGCTGATACGGCCCCAATATCTCAAACCGCTCCAGGAAGCACTGATAAGGCAGCGGCAGCAAGCCTCACTCTCACCTGTGAGACGGTAGCAAAGTCATCCTCCTGCCCTGAATTAGGCCTCTGCTGATCACCATCGGTGCAAGCCTAGGCTTGAAACATGAATGTCACTGTGAATGCCAAGGGCACGAATGAACAAGGGCATTCGCAGGGAACTGCGATCGAGGTCAGTCAGTTATCCTAAGCTTTGGCTCCCAGGGTTCTTCCACAAGAACGCAGTCAGTCACATCTGACTGCGTTCCCAAATCATCATTACACACAGTAAGAACTTACTTGCAACGTAGACGACAATTACAATCAGCAGACATTAAATCCTATTGAGCAATTCATGCAATTGCAATGTGCAAACACTCTGGGTACTACAAGGCAGAGCAAAAACCAAAACACTCCATATAGCCTCGTTTGTTTTCAGACAGGCAGGACCATATACAGTTAAAAGTCCAAGCTTAATGATCAAATCATTCGCCTGCCATACAATGTGTTGACACTGTTCTGCTGATGCATAGACAAAGCTGTATTCAAATTACACTAAGGTGAACAGCCCAGAGTGACCTTTAAAACTCACCGTACAGCACAAGAGTCCATTGTGATTTGGAAAACAACTGGAATAATACTGCACCTTAGGTAGCACTGCACACAGTAATCACGGGCAGAATTTAGTGAAGACATGAAACAGCCACGGTCTGACTTTTCCTTCGTTCAGCTCTCTCTTTTTTTGAGGAATTTATATTACTGAAGAAAATATTGTCAATGTTTTCCTAACTGGAACAGGACAATTCTTCCCTTAATTTCAGGAATCAATTCCCATTTGTAAGGGTTGTTTTTAATTCGAAAGGGTCTTTTATTCTTTGTTACACAGTTTTTCTGGTTTTAAACGCTGCTGATATGTGTGGGAATCCCTGGGCTTATGGCTCTCCACGTTCTGAGAGGCCAAATGCATCTTCTGGACTTACTCCAATCACTTTGAGAAAAAGGGCTGTGAATTTCACTTGAATTTTCATGCATGTGAATTTGCTTTCCAGGACAGCGTTCATAGAGAGGATATTTCGTTGGCCCACAAATCAGCTCAGCGTGTTCGTGCATCAGCAGCCAGCTCTCAAATGAATGAAATTATCTTTAGTTGTATTTTAAATGAAAGTGCTTGGATCATTTTGTTCTCTCCCCATTTTCTTTCAGCCTCTGCTCACCACGATAGCCGAATTCAAGAAGCTTTATTGTATTTAAAAGGACCTGCCATTCGGAAAGCCAGGTCTCTCTGGTCTTCACAGAAATGTAAACACACACAGACTAGCTTTCAAAGGCTGCCGGGGAGGAAATTACCATTACCTGCCAGACCCAAAGAGGAAAAAAAGATGTTAAAAATGAGACCACACAGGAAACATCCATAATTACACACGATTGTCATTTCTGTTGGAGAGCGGGGCATATTAATGAGTCCATTAGCACCTACAGTACAGAACACGAAGGCAGAAGCTGCAAAGCCCTAATTTAAATACATTACGACGCCTGTCACCGCACAATGGAAACGGAGCTGCTGCACCTCTCTGAGGGCCTGTTCTTTTTTCTTTTTTTTTGCAGAGATGTCTCGTTTAACAGAGCCTTTGAGGCCTAAAGGCCGTGGATTCATTTCTCTCCGGGGGAAATTGAAAATGAACGAGGGTGCATTTCTCACGCTATAACTGAGGCCAAGCCATGACGAGGCCAAACATTACCAGGGTGCCATAAAAGTTCTCTCTAAGAATGGTTTTATTTTTGGTGTGCAGCTGACATTTAAACTACCGTACAAAGACACACTTTAATATTTAATAGTCTGATTCAATGTTTAACAGAAAATGAGATTCACCACACACTATCTCCTATTTTACATCCCTATCCCCACTTAATGAATGATGCAAATAGACAACAGCTCTAAAACAACAAAAACTCTAAAACAAGGGACCACAAAGTACAATGGTATTTGACTGAAAGTTATATACTGAAAACATTATAATATATATATATATATATATATAAATATATATATATACATGTAAAAACATTATAATATATCACATGGTATTAATATAATATAATAATATACACTTTTATCCAAAGCGACTTACAGTAGTGAATGCATACATTTTTGTGGCCCCAGTGGGGATTGAACCCACAACCTAAGCATTGCCAACGCTGTGCTCTACCTACTGAGCCACAGAGAACCACATGGTATTAAAATATTGTGTGTATCTAAGCCCCTTTAGTCCCTTTTCATGCCCGTACTCTGGTGCTCCAGTAGATTTACCCGTTTATTCCCTGTGGGAGGTAAATACAATGTAAAGGTATTACTTATATAAGCACCTGCTCTCCAGCCATGAGACACAATGCTCTCCCATTGGCTGGATACCTGCATTAACCACACCCCCCACAGCTTGGCCACCACACGTTCAGGTACTTAACAGTGCGCACACCATGTACCCCACAACGCACTGAACCTGCTATTCCATAGCTTAAGACTTTCATTATTCATTATTATGGAGTAGGACTTGAGTAGGCATGAATGAATAAAGCCTATATTTGGTAATCCTTTGGTAATACCTTCAAGGTTCCTGCAATTGAATTATGTGGGTGGATGAACTTTGAATATTGTAGGAATTAATTCAGCAGTTAGCTGATATTAGCCTGTAGCTCGCTGTGCTACTGTGACTGAACTAGGACCCAGCTGGCTTAGAATTAGGCAGAAACAGGAACCAACTGTGGTAAAAACAACAAGCTTTGACGTTTAACATTGCACTTTTTTGTTTTGTTTTGTCTGTCAGCGGATTGTTGAGGATTGTTCCCCCAGTTCAGCCTTAAGGCTCATTCACAAAAACATGCAAGATACATCCACCTGGCATATGTAATTTTAACTAAATGCAAAAGATTAAATAATACAGCCTGTATCCACAAGGGTGCAGTTATCTTTTTGTTAACTGTATTAATTTTGGCACAAAAATGTTGTTTTCAAACACTGCTTTCACAATTGTGGAAAAATGAAGTTGTGAAAGCAATTTCCCCAAACCTAAAAATGAACGACAGCTAATTGTGGATTAAATTGTCAAAAATGAAAATTGGTCTATTGTGCTGGTGAGTAAACAAAGAAATCCCCACACACCCTGGCCACAACTGCTCACAGGAAAGCCTGGTTAGGGTAACTCAAGAATGACCTAACCAAAAACACAACACCAACAACACCAACTGTACACAATTCTGAAGCATCCTGGCAACAATGACACAGCCAATCGCAGCACGCCTTGGACATGGCCACAACCATGCACAGCCAATCCCAGAACACCCTACCGTAGACAACCATTCTCAGTGCACCGTGGCCGTTCCCTCCCCTCACAGCAGCAGCGGAGGAGCGGGGACTGATTGCTCCTGACCTCTGCCCCTGAGCTGCCAATACATCCACATCATTATCCACCTTCCCATTATATCGCAGAAGGCAGTAAAACATCGCGAATCACACCAATGTCATTACGCACTGCTTGCCGAGCTTTGTGGGGTTAAATTCACAGACCCAATTTCTGTCTTTGCCTCAAGAAAGAACCTCATAGAAAAATCTAAGAAAAATGAATCGATTTAAAGACAAGGTATCCAAAATCCTGCTTTAGTGAGCCTATAAAAGGAGTCATATTTTAATCTTTCCTTCTCAAATAAGCCAGAAATTAAACTTAAATCATTAAAACGTGTGATGCTTTTCATGGAAAAAAATACATCAAATTTGGGCTTCTGAGGCAACGAAAACAGTATACACAAGCACAGTGCAAGCAACCTTACGCAGCTATCCCAAAACAACAAGAAGCAGCAATGAGACAAAATGGCTTCCTCATTTTCCATCATTTGAATCCTGTCCCATTCTCCTGTTAGGATAACGCACCGCTGTCATTAATTCCTTCTCTCTGAATCTACAAGTCATTAGCAGTCAAAGGAATCCACTCCATGGCCATTAATGATAATGGAATTAGACAGCAGCAGAGTAGAGTGAAAAACACACTATCCTTCTCTAACATTTGGAGACCACCGCTCGGTCCCCTGCCCACACGAGCGCCAGGTGGCCGCTGGGTTTAGCGGCCCCGAAATTGGTGTGGTCCTTCCTTCATATTGCGATTCATTGCTCTGAAACGTAAAAAAAATATATATATATTTAAAAGCACCCAAAGAGGAAAATTGCTTCAGCGCCAAAACTAATCTGGCTGTCAGGCACTGGAGACGGTGGAGGAAGCAGACTCGCTCCAATTTCAATGTGTTTTCAGGCTAAACGGCGAGTGGGAGAGCGATAAGGGGCTAGGCTGAAACAACACACTTTGTGGGGGGAGGGGTGGGATGACTTAATTTACTCTATATCAAAGAGCTGCAGCAGCTCTGCTAATTACGATGACTTGTTGCGAAACATGATCGTATAATGAGAGACAAAGAAAGCTGGAATGCAATACCCAGGCTAAGCAAGGCCACTTTATATGTGAAGCCAAGCTCTGGCTTTTCATAGCAGGCCCATGTATGAAAAACATAAACACCCACACACATACAAACACGCACACGCTCAACCAATATACACAAATCGTTGACTCTCAACTCAAGGCAGATGCTTTCGTGGTAGAAAATAAAATGGAGCAATATGCTATATCTGGGAAACGCTGTATTGCGTCTCATTCTCTTACCTGAAGCGTTGCCGACCAGACCCTCAATGACGCGAATACATAATAAGGGGGTTGGAAGAGCCCACCCCCAAATCTGCCTCAGTTTCTGATGTTGCCCTGTGCCAACTCTGCAGCACGCTGCCTGTCTACGCAGTGAGCAAAATCCATTCACCCAAAAGAATGGCATTCATTATTATCCCGGCCTCCTTTTAACTGCTCAATATCATGTTCCCGCCACATGCTCAGTCTGCAGTGAGCCAGCGAAAGGCGCGAGCGCCTCTGACTTTTTGCTGACGGCCGAGCCGGGGGAGGGACGCGTGCGGCCGCAGATGACGCCGGCGGCGTCCACAGAGGAGGGAGTTTGCGCTGAACAAAACCTCTTCTGAAAACGTCCTAAGACCCGTCTCGTCGGCCAAAGAGTTTTTGACCTGAACTGGCCTTAAGAGAGCAAAGCTGGCAGTGGCTCTCGCTCCGTAATTAAACACATAATCACGCCCCCTACGCGTATTCGTGCTACTGCGACGCCTCGTGCGCAACAGTCATGGACAAAGCCCAGTCGGTTTCCCGACGGGACGGGGACGGGGGAAGAGGGTGAATGAAAGAGAGTACTCACGCTGGCAGTGCCCCTCGCTCTCCTCGAAGCCCGGGCTGGCAGACGCAGCGCCCGATGGGCACCAGCCAGCCCCCGTCGGCGCTGCAGTACATCCGCGGCGCCTCCAGCTCCTCGGAGTCTTCCACGCAGGAACCCCGCACCTCCACCAGCGCCGAGTCGCCGCCCGTCACCGTGTCGGGGAAGCGCGCCAGGTTCAGCACCGTCAGCGGGCACTTCTTGTAGAACACGCGCACCGACACCAGGGCGATGCAGGCGCCCACGTCCTGGAAGGCCAGGTAGAAGCCCTTCTTGCTCAGGTTGCTGATGTCCCGCACCTCCGTGTTCAGCTTCATCACCCGGTCGCCCACGTCCACCTGCGTGAAGCTCTCGTCGGCGGCGATGGTGTCGATCTTGGCGTACTGGCTCTCCTTGATGAACCACAGGTTGGCGTTGTTGGACTCGTGGTAGTACATGTTGAAGGTCTCCTTGCAGGTGCCCGGGACGCCCGGCAGGCTGTTGCAGTCGCGCAGGGTGAACTTGATCTCGATGTAGACGCGCTGGGCGCCCGTCGCGGGATGTGGCTGGTGCGCAGCCAGTTGTTCTGGTTGGCCTCCATCACGTTGCACACTTGGTAGGTCCGCATGGGCGTGTTCCGCTCGTCCATCACGCTGATCTCCTCCCACTGCGAGGGAATGGGACACGGGTCAGGTACTGTGTGTGTGTGTGTGTGTGTGTGTGTGTGTGTGTGTGTGTGTGTGTGTGTGTGTGTGTGTGTGTGTGTGTGTGTGTGTGTGCATTAGGGCTGTCTCATTATATTTGAATATTAAATCTAATTTCAAATCCGAATTCCAACAGCACTTTTGAAGATGACTGGCGAGATTCTACGTTAAAGAAAATCACCAGTTTGTTTTAAGCTATAAGCTAACCAATTAGCAACTAAAATGACCAATAATACAATAGTCTACCCTATTCTCTGCTAAGATGTTATGTTTATTACAGTGTTAGATTTGTGTGATGGTGGGTTAAGGGATTGGTGTCAATCGCAGAACCCCAGGGGTATCGATAAGTTAAACTGTAATTATACAGTTTAACCACAAACTCTGAATAAACAGAGACTAGGAAAAACAATAACAAAGGGGGAAAACCGAGGAAATATCACCCAACGGGTGACTAGGTGCCACAAAGACACAAAAAGGAATAACTAAATCACCAACACCGAGTGTTTGAATAAAAACGATAAACGGCTAGAAGAGCCCAATAACCAGCGAAGAAATGAAAACCCGAAACACAGTCCACAGACTGTCTAACCGGAAAACCAAACTAACTCAGGGGGAGCGAGTAGGTTTCCTAAATCGGGTAACCAGAAAAAGAAGTCCTACATTTGCTAAGATGCTTTGTTCCTAGAGTAAGTTTCTTTGAGAAGTTTCTTTGAGTAGTATGAGTAGTATCTTTAAAAAGACGCTACATACCTTACCGGCTAAATCGTAACAATGGCTTACGATTTCGCATAGAACGAATCCAGGTGAGAGTATTTATAGGAATGTGATTAGTAATTAAGTTCAGGTGAGAACTCTTTAAAGGAAGGCACAACACTGCCATCTGGTGGTGGTTCAGGGAACAACCGTGACAGGACCCCCCCTTAAGGGGCGACTCTGACGACCCTTCAGAACCACGCCGGTGAAAATCTTGGATCAAGGATGGATCCAAGATGTGCCGGACAGGACCCAACTACGCTCCTCAGGACCGTAACCCTCCCAGTCCACAAGAAACTGAGTTCCCCTGCCTACTCGCCGCGAAGCCACAATACTCCGTGCCGTGTAAGCAGGACCCTCCAATGATACGAGGCGGCGGCGGCGGCGGCTTCGGGAGACGCTAAGGCGCTAATAAGTAGAGGTTTTATGCGGGATACGTGAAGCGTGGGATGTATCCGCATAGATTGAGGAAGCTGTAAACGAGCGGTGACCGGGTTAATTTTATGGGTGATCTTGAAAGGTCCAATAAAGCGCGGCGCGAGTTTCGGGACTCTACCCGTAGAACGGCAGATCCCGAGTAAGCCAAACCCGTTGCCCCACCCGATACGATGGAGCTGCCCGCCGACGGCGGTAGCAAACTCTTTTTGGCGATCAACTGCGCGCAACAGTGCCGCACGAACCCTCCGCCAGGTAGCCCGACAACGTCGCACAAAGGCCGCTGCGGAGGGAACCCCTGCGTCACCCTCCAGCTCAGGAAACAGAGGAGGTTGAAAACCAAACTGAGCCTCGAAAGGAGAGAGACCTGACGACGCATTACGCAGAGTGTTATGGGCGTACTCCGCCCAGGCCAGATGCCGGCTCCCACGATGTGGGATTGGCGGAGGCCAGACACCGGAGAGTGTTTTCCATAGTTTGATTGGTGCGTTCAGTCTGTCCATTGGTCTGTGGGTGAAAGCCGAAGACAGACTGACCACGCCCCTAAAAGGAACAAAACGCGCGCCAGAATCTGGGCGCAAACTGGGGACCCGATCGGACACTACGTCTTGCGGCAAGCCGTGAAGGCGAAAGACATGGTCCATCATAAGATGCGCCGTCTCGAGCGCAGACGGCAGCAGGAAGCGCAATGAAGTGGGCGGCCTTGGAAAATCGGTCAACTATGACCAAAATAACAGTATGACCGTTAGAGCTGGGCAAGCGGTGACGAAGTCTAAGGCGACATGACTCCAGGGACGGTGAGGAACCGGTAAAGGCCGCAGTAACCCTGACGGTGCCAGCGGTGACACCTTGTTGCGAGCACAAATATTACAGGCAGCAACAAACTCCCGCACGTCCCTCTCCATACCCCGCCACCAGAACCGTCTACCCAGGAAATCGTGCGTACGGTGTACGCTGGGTGACCTGTGAGCCGAGAGGAGTGACCCCACTGCAGTACCTGGGCGCGAGCTCCTGGGGAACGAAGAGGCACCCCGTGGACCCCCACCAGGATCAGGCTCAAGGCGTTGGGCCTCATGCACCACTCTTTCTATCTCCCATAAAACCGGAGATAAAATCTGTGCGGTGGGAATAATGGGTGTGGGCGGATGATCCCGTTCGGACCCATCGTACAAAGCGCGACAAGGCGTCAGGTTTAATATTTTTTGAACCAGGACGGTAAGTCAACAAAAAATGAAACCTAGTAAAAAATAATGCCCATCGAGCTTGCCGCGAATTACGGCGTTGAGTCCCCTGGATGTATTCTAAATTTTTATGATCTGTCCAGACCGTAAAGGGATGTTCCGCCCCCTCTAGCCAATGACGCCATTCCTCCAGCGCCATTTTAACCGCTAATAACTCCCGATCCCGACATTGTAATTCCTCTCGGCAGGCGAAAGGCTCGAGAAAAATCTGCACGGATGAACCTTTTGGTCCATGGCCGACCGCTGGGACAGTATAGCCCCTACCCCTAGCTCAGAGGCGTCAACCTCTACAATGAAAGGTAACGATGGATTGGGAGAAATTAAAATGGGTTCAGAACAGAATCTTTTTTTAGTTCAGCGAATGCCGCCTCCGCTTTAGGAGACCATTGGAACCGAGAGGGAACCGTTGTCTTTTGGTAAGCGCCGTGATGGGAGCGACCACTGAACTAAAATTACGGATAAACCGTCTATAAAAATTTGCGAACCCCAGAAACCGCTGCACCTGTTTAACAGAACCCGGAGCAGGCCAATCCCTGACCGCAGTCACTTTATTGGGGTCCATTTGGATCCTGCCCTCTGCGACAATGAATCCTAGGAAGGACACTGAAGGTACATGAAACACACATTTCTCTGCTTTTACAAATAATTGGGCTTCTAACAAGCATTTTAATACCTGTCTAGCGTGTTTCGTGCTCAGAAAGAGAATTGGAGAAATCAAAATGTCGTCAAGATAAGCGAACACGATTTCTCAACATCTCTCTGAGTACGTCATTAACAAACGCCTGGAAGACAGCGGCGCGCGTGAGGCGAATGGCATAACCAGGTATTCATAATGGCCATTGTGCGTATTAAATGCTGTTTTCCACTCATCACCCTGACGGATGCGAACCAAATTATATGCGTTGCGAAGGTCCAACTTAGAAAAATAGACGCTCCTTGGGAGCGTTCGACGCGGAGTTCATAAGTGGAAGAGGGTACCGATTCTTTATGGTAATATTATTTAACCCTCTATAATCGATACACAGTGCAATCCCCCATCCTTTTTCCGACAAAAAAGAACCCGCCCCAGCAGGAGAGCGTGGATGGCCTGATAAAACCATTAGTTAGAGATTCGAAATGTATCTCTTCATAGCCGCACTCTCAGGTATAGATAGTGAATATAGGGATCACGTGGGGGAACTGTGCCTGGGTGAAGCTCAATAGCGCAATCATAAGACCGGTGCGGAGGTAGCTTGTAGCCCTTTGCTTACTAAACACCTCGCTAAGATCGGAATAAGTCTTAGGAATGCCGGAAGGTAGCGAGTAGCATTCCACACTCATGAGTTCCATTCCCTCCTTATCCCTTGGAAACTCGTGCTCAATGGGGGCAGTTCGGAATTTTTATGGGAATCGGAACTGGAGTAGCTAACCCGATCTTTCGGAACTCGTGAATAATTGGGCTCATCGTCCGTGAGGCGGCATGTCTGCCTCTAAAGAATCAAACGGTAAGGATTCCAGGTCACTAATCTCCTCGGCCGTGGACTCCTCCAGTGGGACTTCCCAAGCACACTGAGGATCCCATTCGAGTTCGTTCTCCGTCTCATTGGAGTGTACGGATGAGGAGCATGATTAGGCGAACAGTAAGTAGATTCGTCGGTCTCGAATCGGTCTCGTGATTTTAGACCCACGAGAAACCGGAAGACGACGGAATAAAGGTAAACAATCAAGAGAACACTGATCCCCCATTGAACAATAGGGGTTTTATGACTACCCCAGTTCACCTGTGGTTGATGTTTTATTAACCAGGAGTGTCCGAGAACTAATGGGTACGTAGGCGACTCGACCAAAAAAACTTAATTTGTTCTGTGTGTTCGCCGTAAGCGATCCGCATGTTTACAGTCTCCGTGGATTCCTTAATGCGCCGGAACCCAGCGGACGACCATCAAGAGCGGTAACACCACAAGATTGTGAAAGAACCGAATAGGTAAGTGAATTCCTTTAGCCCACCGGAGTCCACAAAACAATCAACAGCTCCTGAATCAAGAAACGCGTTTATTTTAATGTTTTGTCTCCCCAGGATAGTTCAACAGGAATGAAGGTTCGGAAGAAGAGGACTGATGTCTCACTACCCGGCTTCGGCCCGATGATGAGACTATTCGTTTTCCCTTAAGTGTGGAACAATTTTTAATAACGTGACCCGTCAGTCGACAGTACCGACAAAAGTCCGCATCCCCTCTGGCCGGGACCCGAAAACTAGCACTGTCTACTTCCATGGGTTCGTCTGCTTTGCCCAAGCGCTTAGGAAACAGAGGTAAGAACCCTTTCGTAGGTACCAGGTGCTCTCTGTCCCCTCTCTCTCGCTGGCGTTCCTAATACGGTTATCGATCCGTATAGCGATGGTAATTAGTTCATCTAGTGAATCGGGAATGCCAATGGTAGCTAGCGCGTCTCTCACCGGATCAGATAGCGCGTTAGTAAACAACGTTATGAGAGGATTCTCAGGCCACCCTGTAACTCCCGCGAGTACGGAAGGAAATCGAGAATTCCGCCACGCTTTGGTTACCCTGGCGCATGCGCGTCAGTTTAGTCGCAGATTCGCTGTCGTGAAGCTCGTGGTGAAAACCAACTCCATTCTCTTCATTAAACCCAGCGAGTCTGTCAATACCGGTGCTTGAGGAGCGAATAAAGGTACTGCCCACTCGAGGCTGCCCCGATAATAATGATAGCACGAGTGCCACTCGCGACTCCTCTGAGCTATATCTAGATGGCTGAGTCTGGAAAACGATTTGGCACTGAGCTAAAACCCCGACATTGCCGGACTCGCCGCTAAAGCGAGGAGGAAGCTGAATCTTTGCCTCTCGTAATCCCTCTCCCCAGGTGTGCCCCAGCGAGAGTGACGACCGGATTAGACCGGCGAATCCCTACGCAGTTTGGGGACGACCGTCGACCATTGTCTGGATCAAGCCCTCCAGACTTTGAACAGGCAGACAATACTAGCCTGGTTGTTTTGCATGACTCGTTGTTGTTCTAATAAAATTTCTATGGTCGTTCTCTGTCTCTCCATTTCTCTGCTTTGCAACTCTGCCATTTGTTCGATACCGCGGGGATCCGCTGACGCCGTGTTCATGGCGAAATCGTACTGTGATGGTGGGTTAAGGGATTGGTGTCAATCGCAGAACCCCAGGGGTATCGATAAGTTAAACTGTAATTATACAGTTTAACCACAAACTCTGAATAAACAGAGACTAGGAAAAAACAATAACAAAAGGGGGAAAACCGAAAATATCACCCAACGGGTGACTAGGTGCCACAAAGACACAAAAAAAGGAATAACTAAATCACCAACACCGAGTGTTTGAATAAAAACGATAAACGGCTAGAAGAGCCCAATAACCAGCGAAGAAATGAAAACCCGAAACACAGTCCACAGACTGTCTAACCGGAAAACCAAACTAACTCAGGGGGAGCGAGTAGGTTTCCTAAATCGGGTAACCAGAAAAAGAAGTCCTACATTTGCTAAGATGCTTTGTTCCTAGAGTAAGTTTCTTTGAGAAGTTTCTTTGAGTAGTATGAGTAGTATCTTTAAAAAGACGCTACATACCTTACCGGCTAAATCGTAACAATGGCTTACGATTTCGCATAGAAACGAATCAGGTGAGAGTATTTATAGGAATGTGATTAGTAATTAAGTTCAGGTGAGAACTCTTTAAAGGAAGGCACAACACTGCCATCTGGTGGTGGTTCAGGGGAACAACCGTGACATTTGTCTTTGTATTTTGCGAAAGAGTATCTGCTTTGTCAAAGCCCATAGGTATGCATGCATCACTTTACACTATGAGGCTTCAGTTAAAATGTAGTTATACAGAATTTGACTGGAGCCAATAAAAGTTTGGTAGTGTGAATAATCATTTCTCATGCTTTGCAGGAAAACAAGGTTACTTTTCTGGAAAATACTGAAGGTATCAAGGTTTTTTAACTAAAACCTACAGGTGCTCTCCGAAAAACAAACAAGATTTTTGTTTGTTAAAGCTGCAGTCCTAGTGTGCATGAGTGTGAAAGAGTACAAGTGTGTGTGTGTGTGTGTCTGTGTGCATGCGTGTGTGGTTATAAGTAATGTGGTGTGGTGGTAAGTGCGTATGGGAGAGAGTGTGTGTGTGTGTGTGGGGGATAAGTCTGGACAGATCAACTGTCATTTCATTGCAGACCATCTGTTTTCACTTCTATGCATATCTGTAATTGAGAACACTTCTCGCCCGAACAGAAAAACGTCTCTTTCCTCATGAAAAAAAATAAACAAATGTGCCAGTGAGGCTTAGTGCAATTCCTTGAATGTGATTTGGAAAGAAAAAAAAGACGATGGATGGCTGAAATAATATACAGTGCCGTCTTTGTGCAAACTCAATTCATGGTGGAAATATTCAGGACCACCTTGTTCGTTCAGAGTTAAACTAATTTCAGGCTTCTTATGAACTAATGAGCAATAAAAAAAACAATTTCAATAAGTAACCATCAATTGACATTGCTCCCGTTCTTCAGGCAATGTTTTGGAGAGTATAACCACTTCTTGGAACTTGTTCCCCATCATTTTCAAGAATCGAAACGCTAATAGGTTTGGACTTGTGTATATTGGATGGGTTCACGGGAAAGTATGGGGGGTGTGTGCGGCATTTCAATTTGAACAAATATGTTACTGAGCATACAGCAAACCCAGCCTCGGTACCTCAAACATTCAATGCGTTGTGTCATGTTTTATTTGGATTAAACAGACTTGAGTGCTTTGTTTGTTGTTCAGAGAGAAACCTTATTAATTTTTCAAACTCTCTGAATTTGACATTTTGAGCGCCTGTGGGATCTGAGTTCAGCCTGTGTTAGTCAGCGTTGTTGGCATTGTTAGTCAGCACAATGATGCCACGGTTCAAATGATGTGGTAAGTGCTTTTTAGGTTAATATCTTGTTAAAAAAACAAAACAAGCCAAAAGAAAAATTAGACATGACTACGCTGGGCTGAACCCCATCTGTGCACCACAGAGCCCAGCTCCTCTAATGAGAATGAGGCGGCCAAAAGCCATTACCCTCCTGTGTATATCGTTCTTCAACCCCCCGTGAACAATAATTGTGGCATATTCAGAGTACTTATAGAGATCTTATACACACTGAGAAAGCCTACTGTACGGTCTTTTCTCATCGATTTCTGAAGCGCAATGCTTAACGTCGCTTTGTCCCACAGTCTAAAGATGTCCTAAAGCAGGGTTACTCAAATCTGGCCCACGAACCCAAATTCGGTCCTGGTTAACCTTTCTAGCCGGTAGCTAATTGAACAATTAGTGCAGAGTGTGTTCACACCTGATTCCCAAGTAAAGGGGGTGTGTGAAAATGGCAGTACTCGGCCCACGAGGACCTAAAAGGATGGAATCATCTACTGTTGGGACTTGTTGTAAAGGATTTTTTGGAGGGGGGGCTTAACTGTGAATATTGTTGTGCGTAGAAAAAAAGGCTATTTTCACTGGAGGAAAAAGCTTGACCACTCTTGTTCCTGGTTCCTGGTGTAAGGACAACATTGCTTATAATTGCGGTTCCTGTAGAAAACGGCATGAGACACTTCAACCATTACTGGATATAGCCCATCACATTTCAGAACGTTTTACTGCCATGAACCCAAGCAACAACATGGGATCCTGGGTTTGGTTGCACCTGTCATTGGCCCAGCATGATCTTGCTCCATTGTCATCTGGTGGTTTGAGATACTATCAGAATAACTGATTTAGTCAAATAAAAAGCATACATGCATTAAATGTATGTTTTAAAGGAATCTTATTTTTATTTTTTTAACTTCTTTTCTCTTTTTTAAAATTAATTTAAGCTTATGCCCCACAACCCCTCCATCGATTAACTGAATGTTCCGGGTCACCTCAGTGCCAATCCACAGCAGACATCTGGTTGTGGAAGAGCGGAATTTAGTCCATAGGTCAAGTGGCAGGCAATTGAGTCAGTAAGGCAAATATCCAGAGGAGGCAAGGGCCTCAGAGTGGGGATACACCCCCTTCCCTCCTTTACTTCCTCCAACAACACTGCTGTTTTCAGGCTGAGGGTCAAAGGTGAACATCTTAATCCCATTGTACAAAATAAAAGACTTGGAGGAGGTGCGTCCTATAGCTGCCCTGCCGAAACAAAAAGGCATTTCTTTTCTGAGGCCTCTCTATTTGAACGGCATAGTTCTTCAAAGGCTAAAAAGGGAGCGAAACTTTCCCTCCTCTCCTCTCCTTCATGCTTTCATGCTTTTTGAAGACCTGACTGAGAATATCCAAGGAGCAGTTTTTACACAGTGTTTAGCGCTGTGAGCTTTTCACATGAGGAATGCTTTTCACTGAAACTCAAGACTCTGTGTGGAGATGGAAGTGGGCATGGCGTTCGCAGGAGGCTTTTGTGGATCCCTGCGGATATAACTCAGATTTACCATTAGATGATCCACTGGAGGAGTTTGTACCACATCGCTAGGCACTAGCGGAGCACCGTGACACATGCAAGAGTGTGTCGTCTTTTTTTCTTTTTTTTTTTTAAAATAAATGTATTTTTCCGATTTTACCCTGTTTTTCTGCACAGGGCACCTCCACAATCATGAGCAACAACGGTCCCTGCTCTCTACCTGGGGGCGGGGCTCTAGCAGGAAGTGACAGCACAAGGCCACACTCTGAGATGTTGTGCCTACTTCCCTTTCCTTGTACTGAACATTGTTGGGGTTTGGAAGACTTACAGTCTCCCATTGATAGGTTTCACTCATGTGACTTTTTGAGCATAGCCCTCCACATCCGGTACCCTAATGCCTAGTGCAGCTAAAGCAGGCCCCAAACAATTCAATAGGTTAGGTTGCATATAACAAATCCTCACTGTAAGACCTAACATGGCAGCAAATATGGGAAGTGTTTGCAAACAAGCAGTGTGTGCGTGCAGACAATGCAGAACGCATGTACAGGTGTAGGCTACGATGGCCATCTCACCAAACAGAGATTAGTTTTCACCTTCCTATTACAACTGTCCCTGGAATGAATTTCAGTTTAGTGCAGGTGAAAAACTACGTGACTCATACAGATCTATGAATCTACCAAGATTATATCATACAGATATAATAAAAATGTAGGTAGGTGGGAATCTGGCCTGGCACTCCTATAGTCTCACTGAATTTGAACCTAACAAGGAGCGATTCATTTGTTTCACATGACGTCACTTTCACTAGCACTTGAAATCAATGAATTGGGCAAGATCAGCAGTGGAGTTCTGTGCAGGCCTGTTTGTCATTTGATCCAGTGCCTCTGTCATTGAGAAGAAAAAATGAAGGATTTTATAGTGTTCAAAAATGGTGACTTCTGTAAGTCCAAGTCTGCATCTGCAAAGAAAGCTTACTTCCCACTGGAGACAGAATAAAAAGTAATAGCTATGCCTATTTTAAGAAGGCATCAACTTTGATATGCATATTTACGTCATATTCATACTGTGTGCATGGTCTTATACTGTATACAATATCTGGAAAGTTTTTTGGCCTGTATGCACCATCTTTACAAGGAATCTGCCCCCTGGAAGTAGTACACATATTACACACACATACGCCATTTAGCAGATGCTTTTATCCAAAGCGACTTACAGTAGCGAATGCATACATATTTCAGTATAAGTGGCCCTGATGGGAATCGAACCCACAACCTAAGCGTTGCCAACGCCATGCTCTACCTACTGAGCCGAGCAGAACCACTAGTCGTTAAAGACCCCTGGTTTAGAGAGTATCCAGCACCGCGTGAAGTGTGGACACCCTAGGAGCCTCTGCCTCTCTTCCAGTTATATCATGTAATGCAAGAGTTATGCCAACTTCCCGATCCCCCAATTTCCTGAAAGATTTACAACATCGACTGTCTGTCATCGGCATGGCTATTTCCAGCACGACAAAATAATTTGTAAATTCACTACGCCTCCAGATTTAGCTGCCCCGAAAGTCATTATTCTGCTGCTCCATTTATTTGTGCTGTGGAGGAGGAAGACGTGACGCGGTCCGATACCGGTTTCGACAGCTCGGTTAAATCATTTAGCAGGCCGTTCTACAAACCCGAAGATTGATGTACTTTGAGGCTCGGCACGGGTTTTTACAAACTTGATTATTTTTAGGCCGCTGTGGGCGAGGGGTGAGGGATGGTCGAGCTGTCGCTTTTTTCTTCTTTTTCAAAACTGCGCTTCCTGTCGTCCGTGCCAGCGCACGCCCATGTATCTGAGGGCCCACAGTATTCCTCTCTGGGCGGAGGAGAGACAATAATATCGTCGGTGTCGTAAAAAACCTTGCATCTTCATTTTTGAGTTTGATGCATGAATAGAAAGCTTGCATCAGCAGTGGTGTGCTGTTAATATTTCATGACTCTGTGACTAATACAATGAAAAACTAAATCTGACTAAGACTTGTAGGTGTAATGTAATTAAATAATAAAACAGTTTTTCTCATTTCCTGAAAAGGTTTTTTTCTTTTCTTTTTACAATGCGACATTGTTGGTTCATCTGTACTGCAGATTTAATCAGATGTGGGTTTTGGGTTTTCCTGTTTCCACTAAGGAGCTACTGTGAAGATCGCTCGTGGACTCTGCGCTTGTGAATATTCATGAACAGGCAGGCCTGGAATGCATTTTAACTCAGAATAAGTGCCAGCTAAAGGGACTCAGCACATATCGATAGCAATTAGACTCCGATTCAAACCAGTAATGGTCTCTCTGCATATGAATATTCATAAGCACCTGTCTTCACTGGGAACTCTAGATACAGGAACAGAATGTTCCACACAAGGTATGAACCACGGTAGACAACTGGACGTCTTTGGTGTGGTGTCACATGAAGCAGAGACGGATCATGGGTAATGTCGACCACCACGGTCATGATTGTTACACCAAAATGATTTGTTGAAATCACACTAGTGTCAGGCTGGCACTCCCCACAAAGTTCCTAGACTCAATTTCCACTGGATGCAATGTGACCACAGATGGACTGTCATTCTCATATAACAATGTCTGTGCAAGTCTTATTGGACTGATCAAACACAGATAATGCATGAATGTGCAGAGATAGCAGTACACTGTTTTTCAGGAGAAATCTGTGTGTGTGTGTGTGTGTGTGTGTGTGTGTGTGTGTGTGTGTGTGTGTGTGTGTGTAAGAGAGACTAAAAGAGAGAGCGAGTGCATCGTTTCAGAGCATAACTGAACCAATTCACTGTGAGCAATCATTCTGCTCCCAACAACCTTAAAAGTTAACCTCAAAGGAGACTGACCAGTAACAGGATGTGATGTCAGAAAGGCCTGCAGGCATCAGGAAGTGATGTCACAAAAATAAATCTGGTGATACTCACGCCCTCAGCCGGATATGCCTCCCAGCCCAAGTCTCCCAGTGCAGACATGGAGTCCAGCAACGTAACTGCAGAAAGAGAAAGAGAGGGTGAGAGAGAGAAAGAAAGAAATAAAGAAACAGAGAGGCAGACGGTGGTTGGGGAGTGAGAGAGAGAGAAATAGATAGAGGGATTGGGGGAGAGAGAAAGGGAGAAAGAGAGCAAGGAGTGAGGAATAGAGAAAAACAGGACATGAGAGAAATAAAAGTGAATAAAAGCACAAGAGGCAGAAAGGGAGGAAGAGAAGACAGAGGATGATATCAAAAAAAGCGGTGAACACAGACAGACAAACAGAGGAAGAAGGAAGGGGTGAGGATAAGGGGAGAAAGAGCACGAGAGAGAGGGAGAGAGTGAGTGACAGAGACAGAGAAAAAATGTGTGAGTGGCCACATGTGGGGCAGGACATTGTGTGAGGAGAATAGATTTTTTTGTAGACAATTACATATCTATCTGGGAAATTCCTGGGACAGTAGCAGAAATTATCTCCTGCTGATGGGCCAGGTGCTATCCTTTCAGCAGGCCCAGGGGCACAAGCCATCCACAATCAATTAGTCCTGCCAATCCTACAGGACTCCGACTACTTACAGACAACTTATTTATCTTCTGTAGCAAAGGCCTTGACAAGAACACACACACACACACACACACACACAAACAGCCGGGTTATCGATGCGACACAGCAGAACAGTGGCGTTTGCAGTGAAGTCTGAGCGGAGGGAGGAGGAGAGAGGTTAGGAAGATGGGTAAACTATTTAAAGTCTGGAGACCCGTTTCCCGCAAGCCTCTGAACGGCGCTTTCCCACTGTGAGCGCCATTCCAAGCCAATTAAAGCCAAAGCCCAATTCCAAGCCAAAGAGTGATACATTTTTAATTACATCCAATCTGCAGCTGTCCCCTCCACCGCCCGCTATCCACCCACTCGCCAACGCTCTGGCGCGGGCCGCCCTCTTGAAACGGAACCGCAAATAAAACATTTAAACCGTGTTCGAAAATTCTCATTCGCACACTTTGGTCACACTTAAGAGGCGCTATGTTCCCTGCCTTGCTTTTCACTTTGGGGGGGCTGAGTGGGAGTGGGAGTGGGGGAAGGGGGTGGGGGTTTGAGGAGTGGGAGTAAACGGTCGTGTAATCATGATGAACCCACTGCTGCCAGGAAAAATGAATTAAATGTAAAAATATAAATGCTGAATTGGCACAGAGTAGGATGCGAGTGAAAGATAAAAGCGCAGGAAGTCAGTGCAGTACGCTGTAAATAACCTATGAACGATAATGACATTAGACTATTTGTCCAAAGTACACACTGCCATTTTCCCAGGCAAGGGATTCCAAAGGCAGCAGACATTGCGACTATGGTTGGAAATAGTTTGGAGCATGCCCTGCCGGTTAGACAATCCTCCAGCCCCCGATAGAGTACTCTGGACATCCAGCAATGAGAGGTGAGAGGTTTGGGGGCACAGGGGGGATTGAGGTTGGGTGTGAGTACAGGTGAGGCCAGGGCCCATATTCATAAAGTGGCTCAGTGTAGGAGTGCTCAGCTAGGTTCAGGTTTCCACTGTGTGTATTGTACCCTAACCATATACATTTTAAGCTAAAAAGAAAACTGATCCCAGATCAGCACTCCTGCCCTGAGATGCTTTATGAGTACAGGCCCATGTGAGTGGAAGTGCAGGCCGGCCATGGACTGGAGCCCCTAATGTTTAAGAAATGGAAATGAACAGACTTTTTAATATAATGTACTGCCAGTAATAACTAAGCATGTGGTTATAATTTTTCTCCACTTATAAGGCAAGGATCTGATTCTATTCATGCTGCCAAATATGATGCTCCCGTTTTCTCCACACTGTTAGGTAAGTACAGGTAAGTAAAACGGATAACATTTATGTCATTTAATTATTTAGAGCATTTCAGATACCAATCGCTGTTGCACTCTGCATCCCTCATCCCCCATCCTGTCACTTTCCCTCCCTCTCGCACACTCTTCCTCTCCTACTCAGTCTTTCTCCCACACTCATACTCTCCTTCTCTCAGTCTCTCTCTCTCTCTCACACAAACTCACACACACACACACACACACACACACTCTCTCTCTCTGTCTCCCCCACTCTTACTCTCCTTCTCTCAGTCTCTCTCTCACACACACACACATACACACACACACACACACACTCTCTCTCTCTCTCCCACTCTCTCCCTCCCTCTGGATTGATGAGGATGGATTCCAGGTCAGGCCACCCCTGGGCTTGTTTTAGTAAAGCCATGAGATGCTTTTTCCCCTTGAACATGACATTTAAAAATAAATACAGAAAAACAGGGCCAAAGCATGTCAGTGTGTTTGCCAAGTTCATTTATCCCACAAGCAGGCAGAATTTAAATACATTAGTCCCACATTGGGAGCTGGTAAGAGTGTAGTCCATTTTACATGAAAGAAAAAATAATGATTTCTGTCCTGCTAGCTGTTCACAACCGGAGGGGCAATGGATTTCCCAGCATGCACGCTGCTCCTGTGTGCCTGGAGGGGAGCTTTCATTGGTCAGCAGAGTGATGAAATCCTGAGAGCATCCTTCACTGACAGACTCCTCTCAGACACAAACCAACTTGACTAGACTGGGTTTCTACAACTCAATTAATCCTCAATATGAGTCCTAAAAATCTGAATATAAAGTATCTACAGTACATAAATATCATTTGATGATTTTATCATTATAGACAGCCTTTATGCCTGGGTGCAAGGTGACTCTAACCCCTCCATACCACCATTTGAGACTGGTAGTCTTTTCACTCTCTTGCTCAACTGATGAGGCCTCCTGGCTAGTGGAGGTCTTATCAGTGGCTTGGTATGACAATCGAGCACACACTCAATGTTGCATGCTGGGAACTGGAGTTCTATAAAAGTCTGCTTATGAGCAGTGCTGGACCAGTTTTGGACCGCCGTTCCCTTTTGCTCCCTTACTCTCCCGCTTCCAATCCATCTTCCACGAAGGACATGCGCTGGCTTAGGGTCAATTCCATTTCAATATGGTCAATTGAGGAAATTATTTCAAATTCAGTTCTGAATTGAAAAATGCCCATAATGTTTTATGAGGACTTTCCAATGAATTAATTGAATTTCAGTTCATTTCCTGAAGTGTCTCCGGGCAGTTTCGATGCCAAAGTTCAGCACTGGGAGAGTGTGGGGAAAACCCCCTACCTTCCCTCCCTGATCCGGGGGACTGTGAACCCAGCCCCCACCACATTCATAGCCCAACCCCTCAGCTCGGAGATAAAAGACCTGAGCTCGCCATTCCGTGTGGATCATATTCAATATCATCTAATAAGCATAACACAAGACCCGTCAATGGGGACGACAGTTCAAATGCGGAGCAGGGAAAACCAAGTCAGAAATTATAGCAAGGTTCAGTAAAAGCATATGGCATTTTTTCAAACATTTTTCAGCCAACTCAGTAAAAAATAATCATTGTAACCCTGGTCCAGCAGTGTTTGTAGTACCCCCATGCTGTCGGGGCAGGCATGCGGTCCCTCGACACAGACAGGCACGCCCGCTGGAAACATCGTATTACCGTTAATTCCATCAATAAAAGTACGGTATCGGTTTCCCCGAAGACAGGGCGCGGGGTTTCAGAGTGCTCGGGTTTCAGAGAAAACACAAGAGATATTGATTATGATCGCCAGTCTTACATTTTAATGTTTTTATAAAATATAACGAGGCGTGGAGACAGGGGAGGTTTCACTGAGGCCTGCTATTCACCCGTATTAAAACGACATAAATGTTTTTTTTTCCTTGATATTGCTGTATTGATAACCACCGTTACTTGCCGGCATTAGACTGTCCTGCATGTCTTACTGTACATGATGGGGGGGGGGGGCTGCTGTGTCGTGGACTTCGCATGGCTCGTTTTTTTTCTGTCATTCAGAGCGGATAGTATGCTAATCCTCTGCCGGCACTGGTCAAGGACAATATTATGCATGTTTATGTGTTTTTAATGAAGCAGACGAGACCCTTAACTTTAGAGACGCTGCGGTTTAAAAGAGAGAAGAAAAACAAATGACAGGCATTATGACCCATCTGGCCGTGTTTGAAAATATGTTAAAAAAAAGAAAACCCGCATTTAGCCAATTCTTGTCATCGCTGAGTGGTTCATTAAAAAGGAGCAGGTAAATCTTCTCATCCTCTGTAGAGGCGGGAGAGGCTTGGCCTCTTTCTGTATCCTGGCCGATGTGTGCTTCGGCTTCCAGGGAGCAGCTTGGTAAGGTGGAAGGCACACTCGCCAGTCACAGCCCTCATCGTCGGTGTGGACCTCTCTCCCGCGGTGGTCTTTTTCTACCGTTACGCTACGACAGCACTGTGCTTTACTCTGTGGCAGGCTGACACAGGACTTCCCATCTGACCCTGTTAAGTAAGCGATTAATGAAATCATTTTTTTTTTTTTTTGACAGCCAGGCCTGCATTGAGGCATTTTAGGAAGGAGCAATCATTGACAGCCAGGCCTCATTGAGACTGGTGCTCCGTACTGCTGCACCACACAAGATTTCCTGGCCTCTAATCCCCCAAACCCCGCCTGGGCAAAAACTCCTTTAATCTACCTGCCAAGACTGCAGACCCTCGCCAATACCATGCAGACAAGCTCATACCGGCAGCTCCTCTACTCAGACACACACATGCACTCTCGCACACACTCTCGCTCACACACAGTCACACTCACGCTCACAGTCACAGTCGCACTCACGTCGTTAGGGAAATGGGGGCGATCTGCGAGCGCGTCAGAGAGAGACTCTGAGCATGCTCACTGCTTCGAAGCTCCACACGCCAGGTCACCCAGCAGCCAATGGCGAATTAGCGCCCTTTAAATCGGCGCGGACACTCGAGATGCTTTAACTGCAAGCAGGGCAGCGTGACTCACATCGCCCACTCTCTGTGCGCTGGCCGCACCGTGCTCCTTCCTCCCTGCTGGCCACCAGGTTGCGCTTCACCTCACGAGGGGAGAAAATATTTCGCTGCTATTTAATGCTGCTATTTGAATTCAATTCAAATGATCACAAGTTAAACTTACACCATTTAAAAGGGGAATTAATTTGTCTTCGGGGTTCTGACAGTTGCCAGGAAAAGCAGGTGTGTTTAATTGCATTCCTAATGGTCCTAGGGGAGCACCAGGTGAAGGCAGATTTCAGGTGAGGAGCCAGGTGAGGAGCCTGTGCCAAAAAGCCAATGGAAGGAGGCGCACATGGAAAGCCTGTGCTGCTGGATGCTCCCCTGCCACTCCCTGAGAGAGAAGCGCCCGTCAGATGGTCCGAGCGACCCCGCAGTGACCAGCAGTAACCTGGCAACAGCGTGACCTGGAGGAATCGCGCACCTGCCGCCTGATTACCGTGGTGTTTGGATCCTCAGGCATGCTCAAACATAACTACTGCTCATTCTCTCTGGCCCCTCTCCTCTCCTTTCTCTCAATGTCACTCTCTTCCCCTCTCTCCCCCAAAATTACATTTCTATTCAATTCAATATGCTTCATTGGCATATTTCCAAAGTGTTACATACTGCAATGTTTACATTTTAATTCATAATCATAATAAACATTGTAATTATAATAATGGCAACAGTACCAGTAAAATAAAGAGATATTTTTTTAATAATTACAATTATTATCATATTCATAACCTGTTATAACACTATAGTTCAGAGATAGAGTTTGGTGGTTACTCAGGTTGTGGCAGGCTGAGCACTCTTCCCTCTCTCCTTTGTATTCTTTCTCCCCCTTCTCTCTCTCTCTCGCTCTCTCTCTCTCTTCACTCCTGATCATGACTCACCGTTAGGCCACGGTCACGCAGAGATTCTGCTTCCGTCAAAAACGGATTGAGTTAATGATTTTTTTTTTTTTTCAATGGGGCTCAGACGATGACGGAGAACGGAGAGAGCGGAGGGCTATCCGTTATTTTTACACTGCTCTGTTCACATTTTGTAAAGGAGTGGAACTTTTGACGGACCGCAGTATGTGCACTCATCCGTAAACTAAAGGCCTTTCCGATTCCTTTCCCCTCCAAGCGTCAAACTCGAAATCCACCTGTAAAACCACCACACCTCCAGTACACATTCTAAAGGGACACAAAATGCCAGATCCTTAGCCAGACTGGCCTCCTGGAGTTGGTGCTGACCGCTGCTCTTCCCAACCCCTCAATCTGAACCCCACACCCCTCAATCTGAACCCCACACCCCTCAATCCGAACCCTCAATCCGAACCCCACACCCCTCAATCTGAACCCCACACCCCTCAATCCGAACCCCACACCCCTCAATCCGAACCCCACACCCCTCAATCCGAACCCCACACCCCTCAATCTGAACCCCACACCCCTCAATCTGAACCCCACACCCTCAATCCGAACCCCACACCCCTCAATCCGAACCCCACACCCCTCAATCCGAACGCCATACCTCTCAAACCGAACACCTGTGATCAAAGCCCTTCATTAACTGCACTTACAAGATCCTCTTCTGGCTGAGGCCAATTCAGCCCAAACCTCCACATGACGTACAACATTAAAGACGCAGTGGGAGTGCACATTAGTGTCTTCACAAACAAGTGTTGCAATTCCTGCCTTTGTTAGGCAGCCATTTTACTGAAGTCACGTCAGTCCCATTCCGTGACAGAAATGCTAGGCGAAGAAGGACACTTGCTAGTCGTTGGCTGTGTGACATGAATTCAACTTAATTACGTTGTTTATTTGCCTTGCAGACGCCTCATCCACAACAAGTGGCACTATTGAATATGCGACATTTCGGTTAGAGGAGTCGAAACCCCAATGCCACACGGCCACGCCGCAGATGACCTCTGAACACTGCCGCTATTAGTGAACGCTCACTCCAGTCACCGCTCTTTAAAACATTAGGACTGCTGTGTAATTATTCACTCAACCAAAATATGCATATAATAAGAGAAAGAAAACTCAAGGGAATTAGCATGCAACCTCTGCAAGACAATACAGTATGAAATTATGTGATCCGTAATTATAAAGAGCTGACTTATACAGCTGGGTAATTCACTTGACCTCAAATAAATAAATCGTGTATACTACAAATATTTTTAATTTAAGGCTAGCCGACAGCCTGGGATGACCTGACCAGGCCTGGGATGAATATAGGTTACAATATTCTTTGTGAAGAGTAACCAATATTTAAAAAATAAATACATATCAGAAAGTAACTATTGTCCAGAAATAATATACAGTGCTTAATCATTATCCTGAATTCAAATAATTTAAAACTTGGTTTAAACTTGTTTATGCTCCTCATATGGAGCCCTCCTCAACTGTCATGAAGTACCCCATCCATTGACTGTTTGGAAACCACTGAATACATTTCATTTATTTTTTAAATATATTATTTTAAAATGTCAACTTATTCATATTTAAATACTTGCAGATAATATTTGTGTTTTGTGGGATGAATAGTTAAGTATGCAAACAAACATTTTCTTGAATAATTTATTTGGTTGAATACTTCAACTATTTGGAGTTGGTATTCATAAAATGTAAAATACATCCATTTTGGCCCAGATCTGCTGGCTACACACCTGCTCCCAGTATGACATTTTTCGGACAACACAAATTTGGCCCTATACTCAAAAATAAATGGCCCAAAGCTTTGGTTCCACAGTTTCCACCACCCCAAACGCTGGAGGTTCAAGCTGGCCAGATATCCCGCCTTCATAGGATGAACAGGCTACAAAATGTGGGCAGGAAGACCAAATTTTCTGCTTTTCGAAGGATAAAAAGGTAACATCATCCTTTCAGGGTCACGCTAAATTATTGCTGCCGTGGAATGTTGGTGTGGAACCTTATCTCGTCGCCTTTATATCAGAGAGCTCCTAACGTGGCAGGAAAACAATCGCGCGGTGTGCGCCCGGTGCATTTACTGGTAACCACCAATATCCTTGTGGTGCATTATCGTATCACTTTAACACCGTTCAGGGGCTTAAGAGGATGAGTTACTGCGAGGTTAACGCTTACAAAAGGAAGTCTTGTTTTTCACAGTTGCATTACCGAAGACTCGTGAATGCCAGTTCATTTACTGCTCTCAATTAGCGCTCAATACATTCAAAGTTTATCCCCTCCTCTCAATGAACTCTCAATAGATTCACTGCATATGATATGATGTTGAAATCACTGTGAATGACAGACGGTCATGTGGAGGCTTAAATGTGGTGTGGACGTAAGTCAAATGAGTAGCTATTGGTCAGTCAAATGATGGGAGTGGTCATCTGTAGGGAAGGTCGGGTGAAGGTCGGTTCTTGGGAAACCTACAGTTGCGACTGTCTCCATGGAACCACCGGGTGGAGTGGGGGGGGGAGAGAGTTTGACCTGTCAGTCACAGAGACAGATCTCTGGAGAGCTTCCTAACAGCCTTGCACTGGACTCTCCCTACCGGACTGTAGGAGCAAAGCCGTTTGTTTGGTCAATGCTCTGTAGACGGGAACGTTGTTTTTCAAATCCCTGGTGTTTGCCTGACCTTAGGTTTCATTAACACGGCCGCTGCGTTTCCAAACACAGCCCCTCGAGACTGACCTGACAAGAGCGAGAGGAGGGTAGGAAGTTACAGAGCAAACAGATGAACTGAATGAACGCAAGTGAAAGGTTGTGCGAGAAACACGGTGAGCGGCCTGAAGTTTGGACCATGATTTCGATAGAATAGCAAGTCGACCGGACGACAAATAAGCCTATAACAGCTGAATGAAGGCACGGTCAGGATTGTGACTGAGCTGGTCTCTTTGGAAACGTGAGGAAATGAAGGCGCAGACGATGTGACAGCTCATTAGGAAGACACTGCTGCCACTTCCAGCTGCACTAGAGGTGAAAAGCCGCACAACACTTAGCAGAGCGCCTGATGGGAAATTAGATCCGTATCTAATGGGAGGTTGAAATATTTCATATCATGCCCCATCTATGGACTACACCTGCCATCAGACAACAGCAAGCAAAATAATGCACAACATTTCCCAGCACTGGTGATAGGATACAAATCAGGGCACGTCCTCAGTGCCTTAATTTGATAAAAACCTCGTCGGTGCACATTTCTGTCTCTGCTTTTTGGTGATGAAACCAAAGCAAGAGTCGGTAACTGACAGCCTGGGGACAAAGCACATTTTCCTCAAAGTCAACAAATACACAAGCAGCAAAAAAGTAAATATCAATTCAATAAAACTGGCCACAAGCCACTAACAGTTATCGGTCCCCATCTCCCAGTTTTATAACAAGATTTTATCTTAACTGCTACATGTTCCGCACATGGTAATCTACAGCAGCATCAGTACAATTCAAACTATTCCACATTATGGTAATCCTGTTTCTGTGGAAAAAGTACCATGCCACATGCACATGCTCCCTCTCTCTTTCACACACACACACACACACACACACACACACACACACAAACACGCATGCATGCACACAGACAACCACACACACACACACCACCCCTCCAGCTGTGGTGAATGGGGACCGAGGGCAAGTTAGGCACGTCCAAGATTGTGTCTGTGTCATGGGCTCTTCTGCTATGATCTTTCCTCCTTTTAATCATCATCACAGCAAATGAATAGAATCACTCCTGCATCATCGTCATCATCGTCATCATCGTCATTATCAATAACCTCCTCCACCTCCGGCCACCGATGAGGTATGAGGGTAAATAAAACAACATTGATAAGCCCATTTTAGAAATTCTACCACCGTGATATCACCATTCGTCACAAAACTATTAGCACAAACCCGCAGGAAGCAAAGCCCAAGTCAAAGAAAGAGGTGACAGTACAGATGCTTGTCTGCTTGATTGATCGGGCACCCTGCCGAAATACGCATCTGCCGATAACGGCAGCCATTATGAATTAAACCAATTAAAAATATAGTGACCTCTGCCTCCCCGTTGGGGACTGTGTAATCCTGTCGGATTAGTAACGGAGCGCCTGCTCCGTACACTTGCCGCTGCCGGGGGCCTGGTTGCAGGGCATTCCAAACTGGTGCTTAAACCCTGGAAATGGTACCCTGCCGCACCGCAGGCAGACAATGCCCAAAGAAAGATCCATTTGAAATGGGAACACGAAGGTCTTTGAATAAGAGAGAGCCGCCTGTATCCCCCTTACCCTCCTCCTCTCAAGGGGCTCAGAAGAAGAAGAAAAAATAAAACGCACTCGATCCGCGCCACGCATCAACGAACGACGACGTGCAGAACGTCTGAATTCTTTAATAATTACACTGGCGGCTAATGTGACGGGGGAAAAAAACATATGCAGGTATGCGGTCAGAGGAATGCGACGAGGATCTTAACGAGGATCCCCCTCCACCGTTCCGTTCGCCGATCCTCCGTTTGATCCGCCGCGGTGTGGCCGATATTAAAAGCGCTGCGTTTACAGCGCTTGGGGAGGGACTGTGGGCGGTGTCTTGGGTATTGAGAATCCATGCAATTAAAACTCAAAAAGAGCACACTAAATGAGAGCGGGCTGCGTGCAGCTGAATCAATACTGGCCCCCCAACACATTAAAGAACTCTTGAATTGCAAACACAGCTGCCCGAGTGAGAATCCTGACCCAGGGGAAGGGCGCCATTGATGGCGGGGTGTCGGAGAGGAAAGGGGATCCGAGCTCAGGCTCCGACAGCCTTCGCCTTCGCCTGGAGAGCACGGTGACCAGAAAGGAAGCGGGGTGCTCCAGCACGGGTTAGACCCAGGGGGAGGAAGGGTGCTTTCTCATGTTAATCTTCGTATAATGCGGTCTGAGGGCAAGACGAGAGCAGAAAACCCTTGCACCCTTTTGTGAAAGACCTGGGCCCCTCCGTATAAAGCATCTCAGAGTGGCAGGAGTGCTGATCTAGGATCAGGTTCCCCCCGTCCATATCCTGACCTTGTACATTATGAGCCCAAAGGCAAAACTGATCCTAGATCAGCACTCCTACTGTGAGATTCTTTATACGCAGGGGCCTTGGATGTCTTTAACTGCGACTCCTTAGTTGTGGTCTTGGTGGGTGTTTTTTCCTCTCCCTGTTTAGTATTAAAGGATCGGAAGTAAAGAAAGAGACGGTTGTCAGATGTGTGACGCCACCAGCGCATTTTGTAATGGCGAGTGGTGGCGCTGGCTGGATTGATTTTACAAGCGAGGCGCTGTTATCGTCTGTTTGCGAGAATGGCCTACATTGAAAAAGACCTGAAAAACATCAAGCCGAGTGAGCAGTAGATAAAAGGCAGACATAGTGTTTCTTATGAAATGGCTGTTCTCAATAAAGCAATCCTGACCTTGGAACACAATCAGACATCAAAAGTATAAATAAATGCTGAATGGGAAACACAAGGATATGACTGCACCTACCAATCAACAGTCTCTTTTTTCCTCTTATGACCATGACATGACATTTAATGTTTTTTCAACTTTATGGGCTCCTATTCAGACCTCTGAACCACTTCACCTCTTCGTATAGTCAGGCCACACTCAGTCTAAATCCCACTGCTGCCAAACAGGCCACAGACAGACCTTTCTTATCAGCATACCAACTGATCTTACCATCTTAAACTGATGTATGTGGATTACGAAATGTGGATTTGCTATCAGCATCTTGTGAGAGCCACTGCAAAGAGGGGGTCCAACTGTCTCCCTGTGGGAAACTCATCCTTATCTGTGGTTCATGTGCAGGACAGTGTTTCAAGGTCAAAAAAGACAAAGTACTTTCTGAACTCAGGTGTTCCTCCCCTACAATAAATGAATAAATAAAAACAAATAAATCACATCACATTATGGTTTCAATTACAAAATGTCAAAAAAAGAAAAGTGATTGTGCTGCCCTCTGCTGTTCAGCCTTAAATCTGCATGATTCATATCCAGCTCCCCTAATTTTGGAGGTCCCGTTTGGGTCACCCCAACACATCTCCAGATAAAAAACCATCAAGCCAAACAGAGAGATATCACTGTATTCATATTCACTAATGAATAGAGAATATTTTCCCCCAATGGATATATTACACAAGTAGGACAAATGGAACTATGCTACAGCTCTCTGTTGCAATCATTGTAGATGACCAAGGAGATTTTATTCACAACAAATCACAATAAATCCAAACACAAGAAATCCAATACATGGCACAGCAGAAAAGGGTATGTTTGCATGTGGATTCTATAGGAAGACTAACACAATACTATAAACTATCTTTGAAGTAAATGCAAGACAATTTAATTGTAATTTTGGACCATTCCAATCATGTCCTTTTTTGTGATCAGTGAAAATTGGCTTCAGGTTTTGGTGCAGAAGCGAATGTGTTTACAGTTAGTTTAAAGGGACACCTTGCATCATTGTTGATCAAGATGACATAACCCATTTTTGTAAAACAATGAATGATACTGAACTGAAAAATAATGTGGTCATTGGTTTCCTGATATGCCCGATGTGAAGCAAGAATACATTAAATATGTTGAAAAACACTATCTGCACATTCTTAGGATCATATGTCAGCTGCAGGCAGGGACTCAGAAAAAGTCAGTTCAAATGAATCCAGTGACCCACACTTATGATTGAAAATGATTGTTGATTATAATCCAAGGTAGTAGCTGTACACTGGTTCAGTGTTCGTTTGGAACAATTAATTTTTTTAATTGGTCCATGTGATCCAGGCTCACCTAATCCAACGCTAACTCTAAACATTAGGAAAATGGCTCAAGTTCAGTGCCGGAGGCTACGATGAAACTACACTTCTGAATACCGCAATTATATGCCCTACAATGAAGACATTCATAAAGTTTGAAGTAGGTCTATGAAACAGTTTTAGTATTACCAAGTAATACAACGCAGCATTTACATTTTCTCTCTGAAGCACAATAAGTGCCATCCAGCCATTCTAGTTCTGGAGTAATATGAAACATATTGGTACACATAATTCAGAGTCATTTATTGCATTGATAGTTGCAACTGAAAGCACAGATATAAATGCCACTGCGCCACCATTATACGATGCATGCATAATGATGCGTAAAATTGCAAGTTTGTGCAATGGTTTGTAAGACTTCGTGTAAACTCATGTCTAACTACAGCATTTTACAAGAGGTGGGCAGTAATTTGCACTTGTCAGTGGCGAGACTTGCCAGCATGCTTTCGCCCCATTAAGAACGTAGGCGGTCAAAATGCGTTGTGCCGCCACCTACACGCGACACTAAAAGAGGTATTAAAACAGAAAAATATATGAAAACAGTTCAGTGGCCACAGTGAAGTACAACCGTACACCAGCACTGAGAAACAAGTTTTGAAAACCATTCAATTACAGCCTCGTGTGGTTAGCTTATTACGTTTGTGTGGGTGTAGTCTAACGCACGTCTGAATACATACAGCAGACTAGGAAGCGTCATATTAATGCTAAAATAACGGAACCAATATAGTAATATATTCGTTTATATTGTACACACATACATGCAGTTTTGTCTTATTTTCACGTCACAATAAATAGCTTATGGGATAATTCACATAAGTACTTTAGAATAAATACTATCTTGCACTGTGGTAAGACTTTGCTGTTGCGTATCGCCAACAACTAAACACCCGCGTGGCTGTGGCGTCTTAATACAGTTCAGCGTTTTACTCAATAATCGTGTGATCGGAAACAGCTGCGTCAATCAAGTGAAATCGCTGAGGCTCGCATTTCAGCTGACAGCTCGTGACAAATTACATGTAATTGCTGACCTGCATGGCTGATTCGGAAGATTTTTGTCATAAGTAAACCATGTTGTAAAATTATTATTAGGATGATTATTATTATTATTATTATTGTTATTATTATTATTATTATTATTATCATTAATGAGAATAACAACAACACTAACAAGAATAATACAATACTACTACTACTACTAATAATAATAATAATAATAATGCAACATTCAAAAGTTCAACGCCGGGAAACGTCTCTAAAACAGCAGTTTGTAAGTTGTACTAAAAGTGTCGCTGAAGATTTCCCTTTCATGTCGCCTAAATTCGAAGCATACGCCGTCCAAATTCAATGTGAGTGCCCTAGAAAAAAAATGTTGAGAAATTTTCCATGTTTCTTGCCCGTTTCCCTAGCCTAATGCATGATTCATACAAACCACAGCATCTACGCGCGAGAGAGCCTGCACTTAGCTAGGTGAACTGAATACATGGTTTGCAAGCTTTCTACCACAGACCTCAGTAATTAATTTCAGATTATTCAAAAAACGATTTGATTTACCCTACCTTCATTTTCTGGGTAATTCCTTAAGGCCTGATTCGGGAAAAGGAAGTGAAGAATGAGGAGGGATGGATAAATCCAGTCGCGAGCCATTTTCAGGCTGCTGCGTGCGCCTGCCGCATCCCTCTGTTACAAAGTTACTGAGCCTCGAGAGCGCGGGCAGAGCGAAGGAGGATCCCTCGCCTAGCCCGGTCTGTCAATCACAGCTGAGCGGCCCGAACGCGAGACGCTGCGAATCCAGGCGCATCCGCAGTTTTAAAGGTACACGCGCGCGCATGCAAGTGAAAGACGGATAATAATCGGTTTCAAATCAAGCAACCTTTCAGACAATACCGTGACAAAAGGGGAATAGGCAACTGTTTTTATTTTACGCACGAAGCGAATGCATACGACGACTGGTGTAGAGTATAATGCCATTTTTTTAAACTTTTTTACAAGTAATTGTAAAATGTATGTAATGTATGTATTTTTACAGCCTGTTATAACTCTACGTATTTCAGAGGATACAGTATCTTAAAATCCTAAATGGAATAAATGTTTTACAACGTTGTCTTTCCAAACTGTCAGTCACTCTCTTTTTAAAATGTGCTGAAATTTTACTTTGGATAAAATTCGATACGGCCTCTATTATTCTGTTGAACCTTTACTGACCTCTATTTAAGCTATCCGCAGGTCTCCACATTAAAGCGCACTAAAGAGGTTCTGTTGATGGACAAAGCTCAACAAGCAACTACATGTGAGGTAAATGCACTCTACGCATCACAACAATGTACCACAGGGTTTCTTCTCTCAGAAGACGACTATTGAAGTGTGTAGCAGCATGCTGGGCACTTCAACAAAGCTTTACACATGAATATTGGAGCTTAACACTCTTCATATCAACATTTGCTGAAGGGGCTTCATTTCCAGGAAGGGGTTTTATTTGGAACATGTCATATTTTTCTCTGATGCAGAGTGTTCTAAAAGATGCTCCACAGGCAAAAGGTGGTATGGTAGGCGAGGAAGAGCCAAGCAACGGTGAATTAGCTGTGTTTCTTTTGTCCTGTTTCGCCAGCACAAGTGATGAAAACTTGTGTAAAATTGTCCCTTGAGATTGTACGGCTGAGCCAGGTTTGCATTGGCATTGCCGTGTTGAAACACATTTTTTTCAGTTAAGGGCAGATTGGAAATAAATAAAATGTTCATAAACCAGGTTTTTCATCCTTTGTTGAGTATTTTGTTGAGGCGTTATTGGGAAACTGGTTGGTCACTGAAATGCTCTCTGCTGCTTGGCTCCACACATAATATTTGAAAGCTCCACGGTGAAGCTAGCTGTTGGCTGTGCAATCATCAAGAGATGTTCTTTTACCCCATGTTTTAAAGTCATGTTTTTAACTAGAACTAAATAAAGCAGTTTTCTACCAGAGAGTATTGCATCTCCTCTGAACTCTTGTTGTGCAACTTTTTGCACAAGGCAGCACCTCAACCTCTACGTTGTTAGAGTTGTTAGGAATTCTGTTCGATACCACACAACATAATTGGATATATAAGGCACAAGCTGTTGTGCGTTCAGCTGTACATGTCATCATTGCGTTCTGACCAGATCGAGATCACGTGACCAGGCAAGAGAAGACCATTCATGGTCAGGGTTAGGGTTCGTCGATCCTAAACTGGTCTGAACAATATCAGGAGTTTGCACAACCAGCACTCGGAACAGTGTGTCGGTTGAGACCCCAAAGCTCTGGCCATAGCCTTCAGCTAGGCCTATATTTTACCAGCCCGACCGTTTCGGCACATGACCCTGACAGTGTCTAGCTCAAAGTAACTTTGCTACAAAGGCTCAGTGTAATCGCTTCTCGATACAACATGCAATCACCAGAATCAAACCCCCCCACTGGAAAAGCCTCCATCATATAATCCTAATCGACTGGCATTTAAAGATGAAGGTCAAATCAATACCAATCCACTTCTAAGAGCAACAAGCTCTCTCTAGGGCACCCCCTTCCTCAGGCACCAGCCAAAGAAGCCCGAAAGCAGAAATCCATTAACTGTGTCATAATTCCGTCACAAGGCATACGCTCGAGATGCATAAGATATGTGAGCTGCTTTCGACAACGGCCAAGGCTCAGTAGAGCTGGAGATGAGCACGTCGTCCTGGCTCACCGGCGTGTGAACCTGACAACGATAGTTGCTCTATCACCAATAGGGCCATCCTTTCTCCGGCAGCCCCCGCCTCCTTTCCACGCGATGCCCGCAAATTTCAGTCAAAGTTAACAAACTAACAGGGGGACAGGGCAGAGGCTGCGCATTTTACTTTGCGGTGAAAGCCACTTTAGCCTCATGGGAAATGGAGTTCGCTTCAGGACGCATATCTGTGCCGGCCATGGCATCAGGCTAGAGACGTGGTGAAGTCACACCACTCCACGCTTCTTTTGTGGAGTCGCATGTCAGCCTTTTCCGTTAATAAAGAAAAGAAAGTGGCCCGCTCTTTTCTCCATGAGACACATTTTCCATTTGTCTGCACCTCGTAAATGTAGGTGTGTGTTCTGCCATTTCTTTACTTCAACATCATATATTTTAACAATTGAGGCCCCTTGTGTTTGCACAAGGCAGCTATTATTTGCTTATGGAAAAAACATATTGCTGTCGTGTCGAGCTGGGGAACACTCATGCAAAATGGACAAAAGCCGGAAGAAGTCATGTAACGTATAGTCATAGGATACATTTTTTTGATGGTGAGCACAGGCAATGATGCATACATCATAGAGAATGATGTTGATGAGCTGAAGTGGCAATCTGCTTTGTCATCGTGAATCACTTAGTGTAGTTTTACAGTCTAATTACAACATACAGCTCTGGAAAAAATTAAGAGACCACTGCAAAATGATCAGTTTCTCTGGTTTTACTATTTATAGGTATGTGTTTGGGTGAAAATGAACATTTTTGTTTTATTCTATAAACTACTGACAACATTTCTCCCAAATTCCAAATAAAAATATTGTAATTTAGAGCATTTATTTGCAAAAATGACAACTGGTCAAAATAACAAAAAAGATGCAGTGTTTTCAGACCTTTAATAATGCAAAGAAAACAAGTTAATATTCATTTTTAAACAACACAATACTAATGTTTTAACTTAGGAAGAGTTCAGAAATCAATATTTGGTGGAATAACCCTGATTTGCAATCACAGCTTTCATGCATCTTGTCATGCTCTCCACCAGTCTTTCACATTGCTGTTGGGTGACTTTATGCCACTCCTGGCACAAAAATTAAAGCAGCTCAGCTTTGTTTGATGGCTTGTGACCATTTATCTTCATCTTGATCACATTCCAGAGGTTTTCAATGGGGTTCAGTTCTGGAGATTGGGCTGGCCATGACAGGGTCTTGATCTGGTGGTCCTCCATCCACACCTTGATTGACCTGGCTGTGTGGCATGGAGCATTGTCCTGCTGGAAAAAATAATCCTCAGAGTTGGGGAACATTGTCAGAGCAGAAAGAAGCAAGTTTTCTTCCAGGATAACCTTGTACGTGGCTTGATTCATGCGTCCTTTAAAAATACAAATCTGCCCGATTCCAGCCTTGGTGAAGCACCCCCAGATCATCACCGATCCTCCATCAAATTTCACAGTGGGTGCGAGACACTGTGGCTTGTAGGCCTCTCCAGGTCTCCGTCTAACCATTAGACCACCAGGTGTTGGGCAAAGCTGAAAATTGGACTCATCAGAGAAGATGACCTTACACCAGTCCTCTACGGTCCAATCCTTGAGGTCTTTTGCAAACCTCAGCCTGGCTCTTCTTTGTTTCTCATTGATGAAGGGCTTTTTTCTAGCTTTGCACGACTTCAGCCCTGACCCTAGGAGCCTGTTTCGAAACGTCCTCACCGTGCACTTCACCCCAGCTGCCGTTTACCATTCTTTTTGTAGGTCACTTGATGTTATCCTACGGTTGTTGAGTGACATTCGAATGAGTTGGCGGTTATCCCGGTCAGTAGAGTCGTTTTCGCCCTCTGCCGGTCTGTAGCTTTGTTGTCCCCAATGTCTGCTGCTTGACCTTGTTCTTATGAACCGCCGTCTTTTGAAGGATAGAAGCAACCTTACGCTCACTGTATCCCTCTGCCAGTAAAGCCAGAATTGAATCCTTCTTTTCCTCACTCAAAACTTTTCTTTTCAAATCTTTTGGCATGGTCAATAGTTATTTTTTGATTCCAATTACTTTTGAGGTACTACTAGCACTGTTTTTTGCAATCCAGCTGGTCCTATTGCAAGAGGATAGTGATGACCACAGCAGTGGTTTTTATACTTTTCCTTGTTAAATAAGATTTGGTTCAGGTGATCACCTAATCAGTACTTCATTAAGTAGAATGAGGTGTGCTTGTGTTGGAATTCAACAGACACTGGAATGGAATGGCTGCCATACATCTAGAGATGCTGATTTAATGCTGATCCCCCAAAAAAAAAATATATAATTTTTGCATAAGAAGTCAACTGAGTCTAATTTTATGACAATTTATGTCAGATACCAGCTTTAGCACCAGGATACACCTAATTTTGATCAAACATGTAACTATTCAGCAGCCTACATTGGCCAAACATTACTACATTCGAATTTCACAACAAGTTATCACAAAGAGATTGCTTGTTGGGAAATTGCGGAAGAGAAAACCACACTAAGCGGCAACATGGATGATGGTTGTTTGGCCAATCCCGGTGACTATTGTTGGATTATTCTTGTTGACCCTTTGGGTTGCCGATGATAAAACATAATGTTTGACTGAAAAAAATGGCCAACTAGGTAACAAATGTACCCAGATACCACCCAAGGGCCATATTTTTCAGTCATGTGTGAAATCAGTTTTTAACAATTTTCTACACTCATCTTATATTCACACGGGTCCAATCCCTGACATGTAATACACCCCACACTTCTTCCTGCTCTCATTGTAATAAAACAAATCAATGATACTTCCACTTTGGAGTGTCACTGAGACATCTGCTGAAATGTTCCTATTTAGAAGACCTAAAAGATCTCTAGTTTCAGAGTTTTTTGTGTTTTAGTTTTCTTTGAATATTTATCCCTGGCTTGATCATTCATGTTTTACGTACCTTTTCTGCATCATCACAGCAATAAGTTCTGAATAGGCAGGAAGCAGCAGCTTAACGGCAAGGCCTTAGCATGGCCCCCATCAATGAGGCACCCACAGACACTGTTCTACTGTGTAGCACTCTTTCTCTCTCTCTCTCACACTTTCTCTCATACACACACGCACACACTCGCTCTTTCACCCTTTCACCCTTTCTCTCCATTCTTAAAGGCCTGTTAAAGGCTCATTACCCCCTGTCTGCTGGTCTTCACCCCTAACCCCCTAGGGTCAATGAGCTTTGCTGCTCTCCCAGCGCACACTTCTCTTCCTTTTAAAACTTTGTCTTCCCCCCACTTCAGTTCAGGAAAACGGAGATGAAAAATAAGTCAAGTGTGAGAAACTTTCAGCCAAAAATGAGCGAAGCTCAGTGGATGTTCATTCGAATTGCTGCTATGGATGTTTTTAAGCTGCCCCTTTGTATCCTAGCAACATCTCCAGCATGCCCTCCCATTTGGAGCTCGCTTGTCTCCCTTTAATTTCCAATTGATTCCAACTTCAGGAGTGTGACAAACGGCATGGACAGACAAGCCCGGGTGCTGTCAGCTGGTGATTTTTGGGCCTTGCTACGCCATCATCCAGGTGATGCCAGGTCTACCATGAAAAGTTAAGAGCGGCTGCTCTGGTGGTGGTGGTTGGGGGTGGGGGCACAATGAAAGGCCTGTCTGACTTGGCCAGTCTTTAGAGCATATTCACGGTCTTTAAGAGCCACTCACTCGTGTGCTAACCTCTCTATTGAGGGAGGAAGACGTTTAATGGCTGACAGCTTGGTGCTTGCATTGAGGGAGACAGGGGGACTCAGAGAGGGCATTCAGTGTATGGTTTTCTCACAGCTTGTGATGCCCCCCCCCCCCCTCAAATGTGCATCGAGCTGGAGGTGGCTAGTAAGAGGGCCCTGCTGCTTAGGCCACTCATGTATGATTTGTGCCTGAAAAACAATATTTCTACACATTTCTTTCAGTCATTGTTATGCTCCGTCATCGTATCTGTGACCACATTGAAACGACGAAATCCTTTACATATTAAACAGAATGTGGCCTGTGTAAATAAGGAGAAAAATCTAAATCCTGAAATAAAATCTGAACCACACATAAAGGGGATGCCTTTGATTTAAAAGAAGTAGGGACAGCTGATAATTACTTACACTGACTTGTCTGTGCGCATTTTTCAAAAACATCTACATCGGTGGCCAAAAGGGAGGAACATGTGGTGGTAAGATGTTTTCTTGCATGAACCCATAGCAGAGTCTAGCAGGGTTAGTAGCCTTATTCAGGGAATGCATCTAGAGACTTGTATCTTTAGGATGCTATTTGCACATCTAGATTCTTCTATTCCTCATTTCTAAATGTTTAATTTCCCTACTAATACTATTCACTCTATATTGTACCTTTAAGACGCACTAATATATAATAGATGGTGTAAATTTCCAGCCATGGTCCTGGAGAGCCACGGGGTCTGCTGGTGTCCCTTACTCAGCACTTAATCGATTGATTAAAGCAGTTTATCTTACCACACCTGGTTTCTTGGGTCTGAACTAGTTGCTGATTTGAAGGTGAAAACAAAAACCAACAGAACCCTGTGGCTCTCCAGGGCCAGGGTTCGAGACCTCTGATCTAGATAATCCAATGTCTCAGCATTCTAATTGGACTGTATATATATAAAAATACACTACCGGTCAAAAGGTAAGCAGTAAACTGCCAGAGGTTTAAGAAAAAGTTTAGGTTACCAAAATAATGTACTTTTTTGGCAGTGAATAGTTTCCTACACCATCAAAAGGCACTTGGAAACTGGAGGAAACTCTGACAGGAAGAGGTCTGGCAGACCCAAAGCCACAACAAAATCAGAAGGCAAGTTTCTAAGAGTCAACAGCTTGCTTGATAGGACAACAGCTTCAAGCATAGCTTAACGCTGGTCGAAGTAAGGAAGTCTCAGTTTCAACTGTGAAGAGAAGACTTTGAGCTGCAGGTTTGACAGGTCGAGTGGCAGTAAGAAAGCCATTGCTACGATGGCAAAATAAGAAAAAGAGGCTTGCCTGGGCCATGAAGCACCGCCAGTGGACTACTGAAGAGTTATGGACCGATTAATCAAAATTTGAAATCTTGAAATTTGGAAAGGTTTTTGTACACCATCAAGTAGGCGAAAGGATGGTTTGACACCAACTGTCAAACATGGAGGAGGAAGGGTGATGGTCTGGGGCTCTTTTTCTCGATCCAGAGTCGGCGACTTGTTAACCCACCCCTGTTAACCCACGTTAACCCATTACTTGTTCCCTGAAAAGGGCCTTTTTTTATAACTCTGAAATTTGCATTATTTTTTTGTTTTTGGTAACCTATTGTATAATTTTTTTTTTTTTACCTCTATAAGCAGTTTAGCGCTTACCTTTGTACCATTTCAGGTTATTCACTGGACTTGAACTGCTTAAATTTCAGTAAAAACTGGAAAATGGGGGTGTTCTAAAACTTTTGACCGGCCTCTAGTGTATATTATTGTTTTATATATAGATATATATATATATATACTGTATATATACTTTATATATATACGTATATGCAGTATACTATAATATATACAGTATATAAATATTAAACCAGTATATTTTAAGATTGACCTGCCTGGTAAATGTTCATGTTCAAAGCCAATGAGGTTCTCTCTCTTCACTAAACAGGACTATCATTGAAGCCAGAGTACACCATGTCAGTCAAGATGGCCAAGCGATGCTCTCAACAGCATTGCACCGCACATAAGTCGCCAGCCACCATAAACTTCAATTTAACCCATGTTTTCCCTGACCACATCGCTTACTGAAACGCCGCTTCCTGACCGCAAACTCAACTGCAGCACCAGCGGTTGAAAAGCGCCATCGTCGCCGGCGGCAAATGGCCACAGCCTGCCTCTGCCGGACGGGCCCGCGATCAGTCATCGTTCCTGCTGGCCCCGGTCATCAGGCGTTGGAGCTACGGCCCTAATGGCTACTCCCGCTGCGCGCTAAACAAATTATTGGCTTGCATTATGGAGAGAGATGTGAGCACTAATGGCTGCAAACACGCCGGTGCAGGTATTGATTTGCCGACGCGAGGTGCCTACCCCCGGAGGTGAATTTTCGAAGCTGCTCTGGACACAGACGTCTGAGAGAAGTGGCACGTCCTCGCGGGGCCGCGTCTACATTACCGTCCGTCAACGCTGAGCGCCGCTGAAAAGGGCGCTCGCGCTCCGACGCGACGTGCGGGAGGACGAGCGCGGGACGCGACGGCTCTGAATCGTTCCCCCTCTCGCGGCCGTACACCATGACACCGCTTCATTCGTCATTCGTCCTCGACCTGGCCTGCGTCTGTAACAAAGTTACGGGTAAAGAGGTAACACTTTGATACTGCACGTCGAAGGGGACTGCTCCTTCACCCTTTAGCGTCAGTGTAGCGAGCCACGCGCTTGGCGGAGGAGATGAAGGTAACATTGCGACGGACTTTTGCCCATATTATTACCTTCTCTTACCACCAGCTGTACTGTAAGGCGCTGAAGACTGATGGTGTAAAAGAGTATTGTGCCGAGGGGACGCGAGAGAGGGAAGTAAATCTCTCGCTCTTGACGCAGGGGCTAATTGGATCTGCCTCAGACCGGAGCAGGTGGGCACTCGGCTCTCCCGCCCTGCTGTATAAACACATCATTTTCCCTGCGTGCTGATTGGATTACCTGCGTTAGTGGTGTGATGGAGAGGCGGACGGAGGATGGCCCCTGGGGGTCAGGGAGTCTTGCCCACGGCAATGGCTGCGGGCCCTGGAAACGGACCACATGCTTACTGCTTCTACTGGAGAGGGAAGGCCACCAATTCAGCCAGTGGAGAGGAGGAGAGAGGACAGGATGGAGAGAGGGGAGATAAAGAGAGTAGAGAGGCACTGTACACTCTATCAATTGGTGGGCTGGACATCTTTGGCTACACACAGACTGCAACATTCATATGTTTTTATTTATAAAGCGTTGCTAGGTAAACTACCTCTCTACCTTTGTTCTCTGTTGTACCTGAACTCAGGCAGCTATTCGCTACACTCCCGGAAATGTTTGCTCTATAAAGTTCCCATAGCTCGTACAGAACTGGGAAAAACTGCTTTTTCCTATTATGCACCGTGGGCGTGGAATAATCTACAGGAAGGGCTGAAGTTAGTTCATCTCATACCTCTGGGTGATTTTAAAAGTCTCATACAAGACATTGTAACTGAGGAATGTAAATGTTTTCGAGATGCCATGTTTCCTCCAGACTGAATAGCCATCTCTGTGTATTGTTGTATGTACCGTTGACTGTTGTATTGTCTGTAACTATTGTGTAGGCCTACTGCTGCTACCTTGGCCAGGTCTCTCTTGAAAAAGAGATTTTAATCTCAATGAGACTTCCTGGTTAAATAAAGGTTTAAATAAATAAATAAAAGGAGAAAAAGAGTGGAGAGTTGAGGAGAGGAAAGGAAAGGAGGAGGAGAGAGAGGAAGACAGTGGAGAAGAGGAGAAGGGAAAGAAAGAGAGGAGAGCAGGAAATATGAGAAGAGAATGGAGAGAAAGAGAGGACAGGAGGCAGAAAGAAAGGAGGGGATGGAAGAGAATGGATAGTTGTGGAGAGAAGAGGAAATGAGGAGAAAACAGAGATCAGGAGAGGAGGGGATGGACAAGATGAGAGGGGAAGGACAGGACAAAAGAGGGGGGACTGGATATCATTAACTCATGAGATAAGTATGACCGGAGAATAGTAGAGAGAAGAGAAGGAAACGGAGGCAGTGGAGAAGAAAAAGAGAAACAGAGATAGAACAGCATCACCCTCACTGTCACTACTCCCATTAAAATTAATACTCAGAAAAATAAATGAGGGTTACCTGAAAAATGAATTACCTTTAATACATCTGCATTAGAAATACTTCACGTTGAGGGTTGTTTTACATCAATAGAGCACATTTAGACGGCTGCTTCATTCTTACCTGCGAGTGATCAATACTAATCTGACATAACATAATTATTCTGATGAGTGGAGAACATTAGCAAACTGTTTGCTCCCTGTTTTATTAAATAAACAGAGAAGCATCCCTGGTCTAAGATGATAGCAGAATCTACAGGTTTATCATGAATAAACAGCAAGGGTCCTCATTGTCTCGTTTTCACACAGGCAGTTAACCAGCCACCCAGCAGTCCGCTCAAGGCCCTCTCGGGGTTAAAAATAAATAGAGAGGAAGGCCACCAGACCTACAAATGCACTGGGGCATCAGAGGACTCTGATGTGACCTGGAGACACGATTACGGGCACTGATTCCAAACATGCCACAGATCTCATCAGAAGTAGGTCAGGCCTGAAGCATTATCTGAGACAAACAGAGGGAGAAGGAGAGATCCTTCTATCCAAACCCTAGGGCTTTGATGGTGACCTCTTTTAACCCCCTCGGCAACCCCCTCGGCAGATTGGAGGGCCCGAACCTCCAGCTGCCTGTCATGGCTGACATCTAAAAACTATCGTAGATCAAGCTCAAAAAAGTTGATGTAGTTTATTCCTTGAAGATTACGCAGTTGGTCACTTGAGTTTAGCGATGCTGGAACCATCAGCAGTATTGTAACGGGAGGTGTGTTTCATCTTAAAAGTTCTGTTTGGAAAGAAAATGCGTGTTTGTGCTTTATAAAATGTAAGATGAGCATACGCCACCTAGTGGCAAATGACGGAACTGGCCCCCAAATCTTCATACTGAACAGCGCTACTTTTTAGAGAGCCGTTTCATCGACAGAACCACCACTGGGATATCATCTCCAAATCACGGTTATAGTTAGAATAAGGTGTTGGGTATTTAATTCTGGATCAGTCTCATGACCCTTTTCTGTAACTTTCCATGTTTGTTGACGAACGTGTAAATATGGAGAGAACGTTTTAAAAGCCACTTTTCCATAAAGACCTGTGTATGCAAACAAACAAATAAAGTAAAGTAATAAATCGTTAAAAACGTTTGTGACATCAATGCTCGTTATACCTGAATCTAGGCTGAAGAAGAGTTGCCTTCCGTGTTCGTAGATTCGCAGCATCGAACGTGTCAACAGCGGAGCCGACGAAGCGGTAAAACTCTTTATCTAAAATAATCATTTCTGGATCAGCTGCTGCTTTTATCAGCAGTGAACCGTAAAATCTTTGCCGTCGCGCTTCAAATTAAACCGCGTATTGATTGGCAAAACGTCAGGCGCACCGTGTCCCCCGCGAATGGTCGCGTGCAAGGGCCGCGCCAACCCCCCACCTCCGTAACTCTTCGCCTGTCACATTCTGTCTGTCACCTGCCACCGCGCGCGATGCGCCACGGAGCGTCATTAAATCGGTCCCAACAACGGCCACAGAGGAGGCCCACTCTTTTGTCCATTGAATGAATAAATGATAGCTGTTCGACGCCTCTTATCAATAAGTGCAATACACTTAAACTAGGGTCGCAATATATACATTTGAACGTATTCATTGTTACATTTTAATACTTTGTCAATATCCTCTCTTTCATGAAATGTGTGTGTGTGTGTTGTCGGAACAGTGAGTTTGTTTGTGTTTAATATAATAATATAATATAATAATATATGCCATTTAGCAGATGCTTTTATCCAAAGTGACTTACAGTAGTGAATGCATACATTTGTGTGTGTGTGTGTGTGTTTGTTTGTGTGTATGTTTGGGGGGGTGCTGAAGAGGCTTCCCTCTTTTCCTGCAACCAGTCAGTAAAATCATAACCCAAAACCCTGCTCAGCAGTGTCTCGGTAGCTGCACTGGGAAATAGGACAGAAAAGTGTTCCAGCAGAGAGCAGGGCCTGCCGGTGTGGACAGCAACAGACTGACAGGCACCATGCAGTCCCCGAGAGGAAGCAGAGCTGGCCTGAGCGCCTGTTATTCTTCTTGAGCAGCCCCATCAGGGCGAGAGCAGGAAGACCAGACAGCACCACGGACGTCTGCATGTCATGTCACACCACCTCAGGTCTCAGGTCAGCTCGAGGGTGAAGGGCAGACACAGTTGTCTGGTTTGGTCTGGTCTAGTCTGGTCTGGTCTGGTCTGGTCTGGTCTGGTTTGTGGTACCCACCCCCTCGATCAATGTATCACCTGATTCACAGGTACACAGTGATGTTGTTCAGTCAATTAAATTCCATTTTTAATTAAGTAGCCTTTAAATTAAGATGCCTTTATTGGCATGATAAAACCAAACATTTGGCTTGCCAATAAACAGTCATTTTTTGAAAAAACGTAATTAAGCTTCCTGCAATACATACATTCTTCTTTCTCTTTGACAAAGAGAAAAGTGGAAGGAAGAAGAAAACACAAGAAGCTTTCAGGTTCTGGTGCAGAACCACAAATAAGAGGTCTTGATTCATTTGAGGAGGATGCAATGAGGCACACTGATTTTCTTAACTGTGACAGTGAGGAGGACCACCCTTAGTGCTCAAGGAAGAAACGCATCACCCTGACACATCAGACAGGGTGAAACTGCTCACTGCTCACTGTTTTATACTAAACTCCACCCACACACCACAGAAAGAGAGGTTCAGACAACCTCTGAATCGATACAGATGGACAACTTACACCCCTTTTCTGGCCCAGGAAATGTCCTTATTCAGGGATTCTCAAGACAGTGTTTATTTGACATATAGCATTTATCCAGCGATACAGATTTAAAAAAACCTACTGAACATTAATTAGATTGGCCACTCTCTGACAGTTGATGGGAATGTATTGCCCATTCAGGATTGGCGTTCTCCTTAAATGATTGGAAACTATAGTTTATTGGGGACAGGTGTTGGAAATTAGCCTTTGGTTTTTACTTAATACATGCATGTGATGCATTTTTTTTTACATTGTGAGACTGCTTTTCACTATTCTCCCTAATAACTAAACAAACAAAAAAGAAATAAATGTTGAGGTTCAGGTTCAAGGCCGCAACCTCCCAGATGGCCGTCCAGCATGCTTTCCCCACCCCCTGGGAGCCAATAACTACCGGATTGTGTTCTGGCTTTATCTACACTTTATCGAGGCCGGGTTCCCTGCAGCAGAGACGGGTCCTTTTGGGGTGGACGGATACAGCGGAAGAGTCAAGTTCTTTCCTGTTCTGTCAGCCCCCTCCCCACTGCCCTAAGCTTAAGCCCCCAGCACAAAAAAATAAACACCACCACTTTACCTTGGGAGACAGAGGGAGGGTTGGAGGTGGCTGTGAAGTTGCAGGGTTACTTAAATCACTCGTACAGAGAACTCTCAAATCTTGAGGTGCCACGCCTCATGAAGCTGATAAAAACTTTTTTCCAAAAAAGAAAAGAGGGACTATATTTTCCTCCCATTACTTGGAGAGATCTCTGAACTCCACAGAGATGTGTTCCCCTCTCATCAAAGGGAGGAACGATATGAACAGCAGTGCCCCTGGCTCTTCATGTGAGCCAGTGTGCGTTAAATCCCAAAAGCAGCGATAATCCTACATTTTAAGGCCCACTGTTCAAACCGCATAACTCAGAGGAAAAAAGCTGGAGTCTTGCGTTCAGAGATCACTCTTTTCCTCCTTTCTCCTCTTGAAATGTGACCAAGGCTGTCTCTTTCTTGTTATTCCTAAAGATAAACCAACTTAATTTGGAATTGAAGGGCATGTACTTTATATTTGTCCCTGTGATTGGAAAAAACAAACCGCTATATTGTTGCCCCTGAACAATACACATTGGGTGAAGAGCGTGTTCTGCAGGAGACCATAAAAACATACCAGTGTTTGTTTATACATCTGAACACATAATCAAATCAGAGCCGTGCTTGGCAGAAAGGAGTTACAGAGGGAGGGCAGGAGAGAGTGAGATTGTATTTTAAACTACATTGTAATGTGGTTATATTTGTAGAAGCACTTTATATATTGTGTGTGACTGCTTTGGCTGCTTTGGCAACACTGCTTTGGTTTGCCAATAACATGTCACTGTAAGTGTAATTCTAACTTTTAGAGCCTTTAATATAATATATAACTTTATATATGATGTGGGGGGGTGGGAGGGTTTGGCAACTTTTCTCAGAAATCTGCAATTCTAGCTGGAAGGGGACCATGACTGAGGAAGAGTGAGAGATCTGAAAAGAGGAAGAGTATAAGAGGAAGAATAAGAAACATAACATAAAAAACCCTACCCATTTACCCCAAACCCATTTATTTGTTTGCAGACCCTCTTATCCTGAGAAACGTATAGAGTGCACACAAAAAGTTAGGCAATGAGCGGCAATGATACCACGATACTGATTTTGCAGCCAGTTGTACATGTCATTATGCAAATTATACACCACATATCGTGGTGGCCAAGTTATTGGAGCTTCTGGGGGGAAAATCCTCCTTCGCCAACAGTATCCCCCACAGGTATCCAACAACAACCAACTGGGTATAGAGCCCATTGCTCAGCCAATCACAAACCCTCTAGAGATCTAAAGATATGGATCATATGGTGTGTATTAAGATGCGATCAGGTGGCTGGAGAGCAGAGCGCCAAAAACCAGGCTTTCGGGAGTAAAGACTGCAATGCACATGAAATAGACACAATATCCTACAAAATCATTTACAAGAATGTGAATAAAGAGAAAGATGAGAAAATAAGTCAGTACAAAGTACACAATAGAGGGAATGAGATATACCGTCTGCTCAAAACATATGTGTTATAATTATCAAGGGTGTGAATAATTTTGGCGAGTACTATATAAGGGGTTCATAAAAGCTTTAGTAAATGTTTATTATGTAAATCAATGTCACATGAGGTTGCTTGGAGCAGGGGTTCTCAAACTTGTGTATGCTGGTTTTCCCTCCAACCACAATCACAACCTCTGAATTGTAATGAGCTGCCAGTTCTTCTTAATTAGACATGTTTAATGTATATTGAGGGATGATTTACCCCTCAATAGGTTTAGGTTAGAAATAGCTCTGCATGCCACGAAGAATAAATATCTCATATTCGCATCCCAGGACTTTTAATCAGTCAGATCAACTAATGTGTTCATTTTCCGCAATGTGCTACATAGAAAATGATTCCTTTCGAACGAGGTCAGATGTTTTTAATTGATTCAATTGTAGACCGACAGATTAAATCAGTGGGGGCCTAATTGCTTAAAGTGTGGACACTTTAAGCAAATTAAGAGTTCAATGACATAGAAAACACCAATGAGCCAAATCTACTACAACAAAGTAAGGTCGAACTTAAACACGTTTTCATCAACCTTAATTGATCAAGAGATTGGTTGTAACAGAAACCAGCATACACAGTAGGTCCCCAGGACAGAGTTTGAGAACCACTGGTTCAGAGGGCAGAGAACTTGACTTGATTATAACCAGTTAACACTCAAGGTTTCTGGTTTAAAGAAGGTTTAAAGCCCAGGGCTGGACACACCCTTAGGCGAGGTACGTGACACAAATTGTTTCAGAAAAGATATCCAGCTTTAATGGATAAAATGTCAAATATGAACTGCCCTGGACACAAGATTCTTCCCAGGAAATTAATGTCTGATTCAATATGTTATAGATCATATAATTGTACAATCAAAAGTGGTAAATAGCAGTTGTGTTGTGTGCATATATATATATATATATACGGCATACAGTCATGACCAAAAATATTGGCACCCTTGCACATTTCCACAATTCTTTATTTCATTGTTAATAGTACAGTAACTTTGTTTTTGATTCAGAACTTAACATATCCTTCTAAATCATAAAATAAACAGAAATGGCATTGACAACATTATTGACACACTAGATTTAATATTTGGTAGCACAGCCTTTGGAGAAAATAACTGCAATTAAGCGCTTCCTATAGCCATTAATGAGATTCCTACACCTCTCTACTGGCAATTTGGCCCACTCTTCTTTTGCAAACTGCTCCAGTTCTCTCAGATTTGAAGGGTGCCTTCTCCCAACTGCTGTTTTCAGTTCAATAGGATTGAAATCAGGACTCATTGCTGGCCACAACAGAACAGTCCAACATTTTCTCTTGAACCATTCCTGGGTGCTTTTGGATTTGTGTTTTGGGTCATTGTCCTGCTGGAGGACCCATGACCTTCGACTGACACCCAGTTTTCGGACACTGGGTCGCACATTTTGCTCCAAAATGCCTTGGTAATCCTCTGATTTCATGATGCCCTTAATACATTCAAGTTGTCCAGTACCAGAGGCAGCGAAGCATCCCCACAGCATTATGGAACCTCCACCATATTTGAATGACGGTAGGGTGTTCTTTTCTTTTAAAGCTTAATTGTCTGTAAACAAAGCGCTGATCTGCATTGCCAAAGAGCTCTAACTTGGTTTCATCGGTCCACATAACATTTTCCAAGAAGGATTTAGGCTTGCTTAGGTAAGGCAAATATTGGCTTGGCAAATATTAATCGGGCCTTGCTGTGTTTCTCTTTCAGCAGTGGGGTCTTCCTTGGCCTCCGGCCGTAAAGCCCTTCTTGGTTCAGCGTATGGTACGAGCTGAAACCATTACGCCACACCTCTCCAGGTCAGCCTTGAGATCTTTGGATGCCATACGAGGTGTGTTTTCAATGGCTCGCAGCACCAACCTCCATCAACATCTGAGATCATCTTATCACCACGTCCTGAGAGATTCTTAACAATTCCATGAGCAGCAAACTTCTTGATAATATTGCAAACTGTGGAAACAGGAATGCCACGGTCTCTAGAGATGGCCTTATAGCCTTGTGAACGCTTATGTTTTGTGATAATAGTTTTTCTGACATCTTCAAACAGCTCTTTTCTCTTCACCATTGTCACAGAAGAACAGGGTAGCAGAACGGACTGTTTTCTCACTTTAAAATGGATAATTGGTACCATGTGGTCACCTGCAAACTGTCACAGGTGAGTTGAATTACATTGCAAACAAGAATCAATTTCCTCTAACCAAATTCATTTAAATTGTTCTAAAGGGTGCCAATAATTGTGTCATGGTCACTTTTCAATCAACTTTTCAATTTTGAAGCCATAACATTTTTTAAAAATGTGTATTATTATTATTTGTATTATTATCATTATTATAAGTCAAACATTTGTTTCAATTTCCAATTATTTCAGAAGATAATTTGGTCACGACTGTATATATGCATGTGTATATATTTGATTAGTTTACTGTTTTCAGGGAAAATCCAAGCAACTAAAAAAACAGGACGTTGTAAGGCATCACATGTTTTGCATCACAAAATGAGTCTCATTTTCTTAAAATAGTAGATGTGTGTCTTGTATCTTATATTTCACTGTTTCTGGGTCACATTGAGCCTTTTTTTCCTCCCAGGGACATTTGGAATAGATTATTTCTCAAAGTACATGTGACACCTGACTAAATCCCCCCTCCCCTTCCACAGAAACCCCCGGCCAAGTCATTTGCACCCTGTAAGGTTCAGCCAGCGAACCAATCACACCTCCACTCGATGCATTATGCAAATTATACCAGTCTTTTGAACAGTCATAACTCACATTAATGGAGAAAGCGTTGCTCCATTATTTCCCCCTGTATCCCTCATTGCGGATTACAGGCAGAACCCTTACCAAATCCCCTCACACTTCACTGACTCCAAACAACAGCCCCTCCCCCTGGGGGAGACCCTGGCCAATCAGGAGGGATTCATTGTCCTTTCCATAGAAATGGAATGACTAGAATAGCTCTACTAATTCAAATCTATGGTTTAGCAAAAAGTGATGGTTTAGAGTCTTTTGCTTCAGTTCAAATGTAGTTTTACTGTCATAATTCCTATTACTACCCAATGGTTAATGACAAGCTGAGCTCAGACACAGCCAATCAGGTGGCTATAGAAACATTGCTCTATGGTGCTACTCTGAAGTCTCTCTCTTTCCCTCTCTCTGTCACTCTTTGATTCTCCCTGACTCTTTCAATATCGTCACCTCTCACTCTCTGCCACTCTTTGTCTTGCCTTAACATGCCAGTATAAACTGAATTATAATTTTTACGCTTGTGAGTGCAGTTGTATTCATGATGGTAAATATTAATTCCCTAGCTTATTGTTGCTGTTGTTAATTGTATTGTTTTTGTTTGTTTGTTTTGGTGGTGAAGGTTGTCTAATAAAGTTTGTTTATTTTAAAATTACATTTCTCTCTCTATATATATATATACTGTACATATAGCTTTTGATTATCTTCTCTTCCTTTGTTCCTTCTTCTCTCCATGTTTCCTTCTCTCTTAACCTCTTTTTCTCTCACTCTTTATCTCACAGTCTCTCTCTGTCTCTCTCTGATCGCCAGGAGGATTGTGGCAAGTGCAGGAGAGACCAGAGAGGGCTGGTCCCGTCCTCACTTGATTTTCCTTTCAACGCCAGTAGAGGGAGCCATCGCGCTGACGTCGACTGTGTTAATGCACTCTCCCCCGGGGCACACAGAAAGGCGGTGTCCACCTGCAGGCCAGAGATTGGAAAGGGGAAACAACAGTTAATCATATTAGCGTTATATTATTATCATATTTCACTTGAGACTGTGCTGGGGATGGTAATGACCTCAACAATGTCATTAAGCTCTTTTATTTAAAGGCCTTTTCGACTGGCCAAGGGAGACAAAGACATTTGTTTTCCTGTCTCGAGATTTATGTGACATGGCAATGGGCCTTCGGCTCAACGAAGCCGTGAAGTAATAGGTGAAGAAAAGACCACATCTGTCGTGGTGTGTGAGAGAACGTGGGTGCACATGCAAATGCCTTGGCTTCCAAGCAGAGTGCACGCAGCCCATTAATAAATCAAATAGGCCACATTTAATTTCACCACGTCTTTGGATCTTGTCAGACTCCGACAGCGTGCAGCTATTCCGAGGTCTTCAAATGTATGAATTTTCTTGGCCAGCATCTGAATCAAATGCAAAGCATTCTGTGGCCCATTTACTACTGTGAGTTTTAGCACTACGGTATCATGCATAGGGTTATAGCAGCCTCTCGCGCATAATTTGAACCAGTCACCCTCAAGGGCTGAAGTCTAGTGCTCCAGCCCACCGTGCCCTGCTCTCTACCGCCCCCTAGCTGTGTCATAAAATTCAACGTTCCTCTTTAGGAGAATGCCAAACTCTCTGCGGAATGCACACCCTGAGCCTGGTATAGACATGCCATGTGGCTGTACAAAATCCAGAATGAGAGTGAACTTGCAGTGGTGCTTTAGTAATGTTGCACGTATACTCACTGATCTAGGCGTGCTGTTAGCCAGATGCACTTGTGTTCTCCTACGTTGGAAGTCGCTCTGGATAAGAGCATCTGCCTAATGAACGTAATTTGATGTCATGTAATATAGTGCAATGATGAATTCCCTAGACTCAGGATCTGAGTAATGATGAGAGTAATGGTGAAGAATATTGTGCAGTGGTGAGACTATTGTGGAGTGGTGAAGAGTATTGTGGACTGGTGAGTTGGGAATATGCATACAGAAGGCTGCTGTTGTGCTCTTGATTAGGGTACTTCACCCCTGCATCCCATATATATATATATATATATATATCTCGCAGTACTCACAGATGATATGAATATACATACATTCAAAATTATCAAGGGTAAAAAAAAAAATAGTCCTCTTTCTGTACAATGGAAGCAATACAATGAAGTTTGGCTTGTCAGAAAAGCATGCTGTACATACTCTATTGGACATTCATAATCATTGCTTTAAACAACTGCAATAGGTAAATGGGTATTAAATATAAATTGCTTTGACAAAATATGATGCACCATGCCTAGGCGCTCAGGAAACTAGCTACTTCCTGTTTATGTTTCCGGCCCTGTCAGTGTGTCTTTACTCAGAAAACCGTTTTAGCAATGCCACCAGGCAATGAAATTGTGATTTTAACAACAATCCAGTGCTAAGAGCTGTAAAACAGTGACCTGTGAATACTGTGTGAACAAATTGTAAGTGCAAGCGTGGTTGCATGTTTTTGCAGATTTGGAAGACTATCGAACGAATGCCAGACCTGAACACCATTTTTAATAGGTTTTGCTTGTTTGTTTGCTTTTTATAATTATTAACGCAATCTTCGTTATCTCGCTCTCTCCGGGATGTAATAGAAGCCCAAACTCGCTCAATACAACCTTATAGACCCGCCTTGCTGTTGTTGTTTCTGCGTTTTACATTGTGTTTTTTTAATTTAAGAAAGAAGATCGATATCGGATCAGGTTATGAAGCTGGGTATTGATTCTAATTTCCTGCGTTGTTCATTCCAGTAACACGCTTTATTAAGAATCTGATTCATTTCTGACACAGGATTAGCGAGGGAACCGCAAGACAAACAAAAAAAAGAGTTCTAATCCCTCGCAAATAAGCAGCTAATTAATGTGGAGTCTTGACAATTAGCTAATTATACAGTACATAGTAGGAACAGAGGGAGGGTGTGAAGGAGCAACGGGGTGATGAAATGCCTAGGCTACTGAGCTTACACACATCTTCCCTGTGTGTCTTGTTACAAAATAGCCTAATTTCAAAATACATTTCAAAATTCTCATTTGAAAATATATATTTTTAATCATTTTCAAGTGAGGCACACTGTAGTGCTATAAAAAAAAGTTTAAGCAAGAGTAAGTGGGAAACCAAAAGCAATGTCTGCCTCCATTTCTGTAACTCAAGTTTCTGAATCTTTTAAATCATCTCAATAATAGTAATAGTAATGAGTACAATATTGGCACGCTATAAGGACAATATTTGCACTACAACACCTGATTTCACTAATTAGCTTGTTTCCTGGACCAAGGACGTAAACTAATTATTTGAAATCAGGTGGTGTAGTGAGTGGTCGGAGCAAATACCTGCAGACACTGCGGACATCGAGGCCTGGATTTGAATACCCCCGATATAGACAGATATGGATCTTGTTCTAATATTATGCTTTCTCTCAGAGTTTGCCCTCTAGTGGTCAACTATTGTACCAACTACACATTCAATGTTGCTGTGCTGAATAGCATGTGGAAACCAAAGTGAAAGAAAAGGAGAGTTGCTCATTTGTGGTTGCGCTTTTTTTATAGTGAGTGAGAGAAAAAGAGAGTTGAGTGTATGAGTGTGTGGGCCTGTTTGAGTATGCATGTGTGTGTTTGTGAGTGTGCACGTACATGTCTGTTAGATTTTATGTGTGTGTGTGTGTGTGTGTGTGTGTGTGTGTGTGTGTGTTTAAGAATTTAAAAGGGAGAGAGATTGAGAGAATATATATCTATATATATAGAGAGAGAGAAATAGAGAGAGAAAACTCCCTTATATTCTGTGGTAGAAAAATGTTTACCATTCATTATTTTGAGGGGGGCCAAGCACCGAGGGTCTTTCACTTCTTCTTCTTCTGCCACTCATCGCAGTTCATCCATAAGACATTGATAACTTTTTATAAAAACTTGGCGGGATGGTAGAGCAGCGAATATGTTGCCGATTGGCCTGATGGTGGTGCTATACCAGTCGATTGTACCTCTCCTCACATGGAACAAATGTGCCCATAGCTTCCGCCATTTTACATTTTGAAAAAAATCAGTTAACAATCTCATGAATCTCATGAACCATAAGTCTGATTGACACAGAATTTAGTACATGTGGGCATGTTCCTAATGTCTAACTGATTTGCGAAGGAGAAGTTGCTACGTCAAAAGTCAGCAGAATGGTAGAACAATCAAATTGCAGTTTCTGGGCATACATGCACAATTGATGACAATTCAGCCTGACTTGGGTTGTACAATGGCACTCCATTCAGGTGTGTACCTGTGCATCACAGTTTGTGCATTGAAGTTGATAGCTTAAAACCTGGAAACCAGAGGCCATTGAACTTTGACTTTTAATTATCGTTCTTCTTCTTCTTCCGCCACTTTTTCTCAGTTCACCCATAAGGCATTTATAACTTGTCGTGGAACGCACATCGACTATGTTGTCTCTCAATTTAATTGATAGAAAGAGAGACTGTTAATTTGTGTGTGTCTGTTAGAGTATATTTGTATGTGTGCGCGCACATGTACGCGTGTGTTAGAGTGTAGAAGAATGCGTATTTGTGTGTATGTGCATGTATGTCAGTGTGTATAAGCATGAGTGTGTTTGTGTGTGCAGTGCACACATATTTGTGTATTAGAGTGTATGAGCATGTCTTTGTGTGTGTTAGAGAATATAAGCATGTTTGTGTGCGCACGTGTGTGTTTGTTAGAGTCTATAAGCATGTGTGTGTGTGTGTGTGCGTGTGTATTAGTGTATAAGCATGTTTGTGTTTTGTGTTTTGTGCCAGACCTCTCTGTTCTGCTACCTCAGGACGCCTAGCACCCCCCCCGCACCTGCGCTTCCCGGTCACGTCTCCTGTCGGTTCTGGCTCCACGATGGTGGAATGACCTTCCTGTGGAAGTCAGAACAGCTGAGACCCTGGCCACCTTCAAGCGACGACTGAAGACTCACCTCTTCAGGGTGCACCTCTCCCCGTAGTCCGGTTTTGTTAACTTAGGGACATAGTTGCTTAGTTTACACGTCTACTTGTTTATGTATTGTATTAGGCTTAGGCATTATTTCCTGCATTGAGTGCTTTACTGCTACCTCTGAATTGTGGCTACAGATTTACCTACAGGGTCCTAGTTTAACTATGTGGTTGCTCCTAGCACCCAGGAATTGTACTTCCCACTAGGGTGGCTTTCAGCTAAACTGTTCTTGACTACGGTTAACACTTCGTTGTACGTCGCTCTGGATAAGAGCGTCTGCCAAATGCCTATAATGTAATGTAATGTAATGTGTGTGCTCCCATGTGTGTGTATGTGTGTATTTGTGTGTTAGTGTATACTGTAAGAATTTGTGTGGGTGTGTTTTGTGTGCACATGCATGCATGTCTGTTGGAGTGTATGCGTGTGTGTGTGTGTGTGTGTGTGTGTGTGTGTGTGTGTGTGTGTGTGTGTGTGTTTGGAAGTAATGAGTGTTGAGAAAGTGCCTCCCACTCCAGTGGTGACCTTTCCTCTGCCCCCTTCTCTCTCTTGCAGGGAAACCACAGGGCTCCACCTACTGTCAACCACGGAAACTACAGTTCCCTCACTATTAGCTTCCTGCCGTTACTCATGCAGAGAGACGGGACTCCGTCCCTCAGCCACCACAGGGCTTACTGTACAGAGACTCCAATACAGCATTAAGCCCAGAGAAAGCACAGGAACAATGCCATTACACTGCTGGGAACTGAATACCGCTTCAATGAAAAACAATATCTAGAGATATATATATATATACAAGAGACAGGGAAGACTAATGATGGAACACCCATCCTCAGCTAATAATGGATAAACTGGGAAAATGTGTTGCTTTGGATCACACGAATCGGAACATTGGTGCCCAGTGATTGGGTTAACAGACCATACTCTGATGACATTATCCACCTACATCATCCATCCGATATCAATACATTTTTAATTCCCCCTTCAATTTGTCTCAAATTTGGAATGTCCAGTCCTATTTCTAGGCCTTCAGCTGCATATTGTGGTGTCCCCAGGGGTTGGGCGACACTCACGGACCTTGCAGAGGGCATAGGCAAGTTAAAGAACACAGAGGAGGCAGCATTCAAAACAAAATGATAATTTATTAACCTAATAATCTTGTTGACAAACACTACACAAAACAAAGGGCGGGGTATTCGGGGGAATACAAACACAAAGTCCGCAATCTTTATCTCGTTGTCAATGTCCGTCCAATTCCAAATCCAAGTCAGTTCCGCAATCCAGTCCGTAGTCAAAATCCAAAGCAATCCAATTTTCCAAACAAACAAACACACTCCAACTCTCTTTCCAAATCCTGGCTGGTCAAAAGACTTCACAGGTACTTACTCTCCAAACTCACACAGCAACTCCTTCCCACTCACGTTCCTACTCCTCTCAAAGTGTGATGGATTCAGCCCTTTAAATAGGCCTTGAAATGGTCTTCAGCTGTTCGTTAGTCCCATTGCCTTTACTCCGTTCAGGTGTTACTGTGGCCTGCCTGGAAATGTAGTGTTTCCTGGATCCCATGTGTCGTAGGCCAGGCAGCCATTTTCTTGTGCAGCCCCTTGGGCTGCCACAATATCTTCAGCTGAACCTTCAAGATGCTGATCCAGCTGATCCATCTTTAGGTTGAGACGCTTAAACGAAGGCCCTGTCTCACCGTGGTCATGAAAGGTCCTGTGGCACTAACCATGGAGGGGAGGGACATTAACCACAGTGCCCTTATCAAATTCCCACAGAACTGGCTCTCTACAATCCCCTACATCCGATTGGCTGCACAATCTCGTGCATCCCCTAGTGACATTTATTCCCATGGTCATTGCTGCGAATGAGAAATGAGTTCTCCGTCGACCTGCCTGGTTGAATAAGAGGTAAACGCATGAATAAATGAATAAATACATGATACACGGGTGGCATGTATGAATGAATGTGTCCCAGAGTGACCCGAACAAGGCCGCCTGCAGGCAAATGATCCCATCTTCTTGTTTTGCCTTTTTACTGAGAGAGGCGGAGTGGCTCACCCGGGGGCCCGACACTCCCACTATCTCGTTTCTTATCTCTCGTTGGAGATAGCAATCTGTGGCCGAGCCTCACAGCACCTCTCGATGATAAGAAGAGAGGAAATGGCGCACATCCGGCATCTGTGGCTTTCACACTGACATGCAACATACGCACTGCGTTGCCATCAGTCATAAAATGTTGAAAATAGCCAGCATTAATGGGGTACATTAGGATTAACCAGCATTAACAGGGTACGTAAGGGTTTGAGAGGTGCCTAATAGAGGGGAAAAAGAAAGAACCCATGTGGAATACTATGCCCATGCCCTCTTTGTTCAGTTATTCAACTTCAGAATTCAAGTGTAGACTTCGGTATTTCACGCAGAGTCCCCCTTTCTACCCCCCTATATGAAGCGATGCAAATAGCAGGTCACCTGCTACTGACCCTGTTCCAGGAAAACAAACTGGCAGAAAGATCTAGAACATAGAAACTGGATTTATTAGATTACATTATAAAAAATGCCCTCACAGCATTTGTACAACAACACTGCATTATCTCATTCACAAAGTCTTATGTACGTGTGCGCTGAACGTCACAGGTTTTTCGATTATGGCCGGGATTCAATCCATAATTGCCCGTAGCTTGCATTTACACTTGTATTTATGTACAGTGTAGGTGAAAATTAGGGATAAATGTTGACTGAATCCAGGCCAGTGCGTTATTAGCTGCACTCTCACAGTCTGGAGGGCATAAAGCATCCAATATTATATTACATTTGGGGAAAGAAATCATTTTAGTAATGTAATGGAGTATATTGAATAGATATCCCCGGGAACATGGTATCACAGCAGTAGCTCTCAAAGGTACATTCCGTTAACATTACATCATACAGACATCATAGAGCTCTATGCCTCCTCCCTCCATCTATCCCTCCGTGTGTACACAGACTTTTACCCTCTCTTCTCTTCCCTCCTGACCTCCTGTCTTCTGTTCTGCTTCGGGCGGCCTGCTCTCCCCCGGGTTGCATTCCCTCACGTCCCTCCTCCCCCCTTGACTTTAAAACAACCTTTGTTTAGTCCTGTACCACTACCTTGACTTTAGGTACATTGACCGGAAGTATTAGTTGAATTTCAAGTTGGCTTGCACTCAACAAAAAAAGTATTTTAAGAAGTCTCTTGTAAGTGTTTTTCTTTACAGCACAGAGCGGAAGAAACAAACAAACGATTTGGTGGTTAAGTTATGATCAGTGTCCATCGGTTTGTCACAGTTGTTGCTTTGGATGGAACATTCGCCAAATGAATTCCACTCAAAACTGATACTGATACTGAATCAAGTATTTAATTCAATTGAACTCAGCTCTTATAGCTGAATTAATCACAACAGCAGGTATTGGTCCACCGTTGTCAACAGGTGAGAAATAATCAGTGTAAGGACATGCAAAGAAGATTAATACTAATCCTGTTCCTTGTAATAGATAGCCTTCTCATTTTTATTTTATTTAGTTTTTTTGTCAAAGGCTACATTTTTTTCACTCGGGGTCAAACTGCATGTTTCAGTCATACAGTATAAGGCACATTTCTAAGGGCTGGAGGAATTAAAATCACAATGACAGTTGCTCAAAATTGCACCAACAAGCATGTCTTTTTATGCGGAAATTAATATGTCCAAAGTTTTGCCCCTGACCATCCAGCTGATATCTAATTGTCCATTGCATCACCAGTCTCGTCTGCTTTCCCCAACAATGGTAAATTTACACCAAGTTTAAATATAATAAAGTAAATCCCAGTGTAGCCAAGGTGTCTTCTTTGATTCCAGAGACAACAGTCAGGAGAACTGCATGGCAGTCTCTTTCCCCTCTGTGTTCTTAGATAGAGGCTGGGAAACTGAGGCTGGGAATGACAGCATGCATTTGACGGCATGCATTCCTTGGACAAACAGCCTCGGAAAAAACGTGACTCTGAATGACTCTGAAGGAACCTTTCTCTCTGACTGGTGCGATATGTTCCTGTGAGGGTTGCATATCTGAGGCCTGGAAAATATTATACTGCAGTACAACGCAGGTGGGCTTTCTGAGCCTGACGTTTGACACCCACTTTCTTACTGTCCCCCACAAAGCCACCAACCCATCACCTCCCCCTTCTCTTCTTGTCTTTTTTTTGTCTTTCTCCCCGGTGCTGCTGAAGAGAGAGAACTCTCCACCTCCATTTGCACCGCAGCCTAAAATAAACATGGCCAAATCACCATAGTGATGGTGGCTAAAATGGAGACCCTTTTGCAGGGGCTGAAAGGAGGCGGGGGTCCGTCACTGATCTGGGGGGGAAGTGGAGCAGAGGGGATACGGCAGCTCAGCCGGATTAAGTGAATTATGATTAGTTGTAGCAGATGATTATGATCATGGTTGTGATTGTGATTTTGGATGCCATTATTGTGTATTTGCATATTTAGGCCTAACTGTATGTGCAGTCTATTGATACAGCCTGCTAAAAACAATTCAAGGCTAAATTGGCCAAATGACAACTGCCAGTAACACTACTCTTAACACTAAGGCTGCGTGCGTGGATGCCCGATTCCGATTTTTTGGTTATATCAGATTTTTTTGATCGACTTTTAAAAGTGGCCCACATCTGGGACCTGTGTTTATGCGGTTTACACTTGAAACAACCCGCATGCTTACATGAGGGTTTGGTCACCGATGCGGAAGTAAACAACAACCATGCCGGCACAGCCATATCGAAGGTCAACGTAATCGCAAAATTGTTGTTTTGCAATGGCAATCTCAGTCTCCAGGCAAATTTGTGGTTTGAATTGAAGAGGATCTGAAGTGAAGGATTATGAAAGATTCCGTTTAGAAGAATAGTAAATGCTGTCAAGTGCTCCTGTTCCCTCCCACAGCCTGGAGAGGACTACAGGGCCTTGGACAGCAGCGGCCTCACTTACAGGCAGGCTCACCTGAGGCTAATGAGCAATCAACTCAGCTGTGAGCCATTGCCTTCGTTAGGCCATTATAAAAGTACAGCCTGCCATGCCTGATTGGAGAGTTTTGGGGCATGGAGGCAGAAGTGCTGGTTTTTTGGTTGCTGTTTTCCCTCTATTGCATAGTTTTTGATTTAACTGCTTTATCTTCGTGTTTTGTTTTATTTGTTTGTAGAAAGATAACAAATTGGCCGTTGGCCTATCGGAACTCCACCCCTGCCACCTTGCTACACAATTATATTAGAATAAGAGATTATAATTTTACATTTTTCCATACAATTCATCTCTCCAATTGGTGCTAGCTCTCCTCACTGTGTGCGTGGGGGCGGTTAGCCAATTCTAAATTGGGAAGGGCAAGGGTTAAAAAAAATAAGGGGGGGATATAAATGCTATCAGCAGGTACTTTTTAAATATTATGTTTTAGAATTTTTAAATCCCCTATCATAGCATAGGCATACAAAGTGGGGGGGACAATATTCAGAACAGTCATATCTGTCCCCGCCAATAAAAAAAAAAAAAAAAAAAGCTTAAATATAGGTGTATAACCTATTGTATAACACAGACTAGGATAGTGTAAGAACATAACTATCGTCATGTGATTCACTTTTTATGAAATCATGCCAATCACAGTTGAGAAAATATAATTTTATTAGAATACATTTTTCTATACACACTCAAAAAATATTAAACATTGAAAAGTGAAAATCCATAATACAATATAAGTTAGAATATGAGTGTTGAACGTGCAGTTTTAAAGTGCCTGTCCAAACCATAAGTAGATATTCATAGCTTTAACCCCTTATTGCCTGATTTAAATTAATTTTTTGCTGTATTAAGGTCTTAAGGGGTTTGAGGCTAATTTGCAGCAATCGTCAACAAGGGGTTAAGGTGGTAGAGAGGGTATGTGAGTCCAAAACATAGGGTAAAGTTACTGCACTGTCTGTGGAATTGTCTGTGGTATTCAACATCAATGAGGTCACTTCTGCTGTGCCACTTCTGGTTGGGTTGACATCGGGCGTTGCCATCGGGCGTGTCCTTCTCCTGCCATCCAGAAACTTCATGCCTTTTTTCGTCCAGGTGTCTGAGGGATTGGAGCAGATTGTAACTCCTCGGACTGTCGTGAAGCTGAAAGGACAAAGGAAAAAAACATTAGTCAAGAACCCATCATTATAAAAGAACTACTAGCTCTATGGACACGGTTCTTTTGGATTATTAAATTCATAATAAATTGGTTTATTGCTTAATCCAGTTTGACGCAAATGTCCAAATACCACAATATACATCTGCCAGAAATTCTCAGGACAATATAGTTTATAATAATACTTTATTCTTTTAAATGTGAACTGATACCATATTTCCTCTGGTATCTGGTATCCATACACACACACACACACACACACACACACACACACACACACACATATATATATATATGTGTGTGTATGTGTGTATGGTATGTGCTGTAATGTTTAAGTATTGATATGTACACTTACACGACTGCTGCCACATGGCACATGGCAGTCCTATTCTGTATGTAATACTTTGCGAGCTGGACCATGCGGATTTTCGTATTTGATGTTTTGAGGCAACACGAAGCCACGCGTCCATTTGCTGTTAAAATCAGAAAAAAAATATCTTACATCATATCCACAAATGTATGTACATTTTGTACTATTTTACTTACCCTCCCACAGTGTATTTTCTTATACTGTAGTTGGTACCAGTATAACAATAATAACAACAATATAATATGTGCAATAGCATTTTAATTAACAAAATATCATGAATACATGCAGGTGATCCATTGTATGTATGTGTGTACATAACTAAACCAGGATAAGCTCCCTATTCAGGTACACAACAGCAATGTCACATATGTGATTCAAACCAGCAATGTTCTGGCTCTGAGTCCATTTCCCTGCCCATTACTGTACACGGCCTCTCTGAACTAGTGAGATCGCAATTATAGGGTTCTATCTGCAGATTTTATGATATCAAGTCTATTGTACCATATCCTAGCACTGCCTGTATGTGCGTTTTAACTCATTTAAAATTGCAATTTCAAGTGTTTCATCGGTTTTATAGCAATTACATTCTATAAGTGGCATATGAATTATAGGCACGGTCGGAGACAGCGTAACTCACCTTGTACAAGAGAAGGGGCTAATGCGAGCGCAGTGAGACACAGGAGCACAGCAGTGAGGGCCGTCATCTTCTGAGCTTAATGATCTCTACCTTCCATCAAACCGGCTTTTTAAACGTTTCACTGTGCTTGCAAATAGTGGAACTTTTACTTCCTGTGGCAGCCCCCCACCAAGACCACAAGCCCCAGTGACAATTAGACCTGAGTGGGCGGGGCCACAGGTTCCATTCCAGTGATGACACACATTACATATTTATGTTACCCAGTAGCGGGCCGTGCATTTCACACTTAGGCCTTCAGTGGTGTCCTACCTGAATTATTCCACCTCTTAATACTATCATTATGACGCCACGGTTATAGACACCATCAATATTATACAGAAACGCAGTATAACAGGGCGTTGCATCACAGAGGTTTCTCATGTAGCGAGAATGAATGCCATTCATTCTCGCTACATGAGAACTGTGTTAATTGTGTTAATTGAAACCCAATTAACACAATTCAACAAGTCTCCTTTCACTGCAGCCACAGCTGTGCCACATACATCATCTCAAGCAGAAGCATCAATATTAACCTAATAAAATGGTAATAAAAAAAATTAAATAAAATTCATTATACTCACCAAAACTTTTGATTATCTGTACACAAAATCCAACCTCCTTTCTTTCCTTAAGAAGAGTTCAATTACTCTGTTGTACAGGTTATCTGTGTGTTTCAGTTCCAACAACAAGTCCTTTTCTATGGCCATGGAGGCTAATGCTGAAAGTCGAGTCTGTCCAGTCGTATTTCTGTCCAGCAATACAATTTGCAGTGCTCTTCGGAGGCTGTGAGCCAAGGGTGCGGATAAACCCTTTCCCTGGCTAGGACAGGTTTGCTAGGGTTGGCCGACCTTTCCTCACGATGTCCAGCTTTTCTTGAAAAGTCCGTCTTGAAAATGGCTTTGTAGGTATATGCAGTGGAATCATTTACTCACGAATCTGAAACTGAGTATTTCGCTGAATATATTTAAAGTGGTCTTAAAAAAGTGGCTGCAAAATGGAAAGTGACATGTAGTTTTTTTCTTTTGACATAGCTTCCACGCACTGCTATATTGTATGTTGAATGTATTGTGTTTGTGTATTTTTTCTTTTCTTTTCTGCGTCTGGTCTGATGTTTAGTGTTTTGTGTATCATGAGGACCACAATGGAAATAAGCCTTCGCTTTATTGTGTTTTTTATCCTCTGTGATTTTTATTTTTACTTTCTCTTGTATGTTATGTGTGTTGGCCTATGTGCCGTTTTTAATCACCAAATAAACCAAAAAGAAAAAGAAAAAAGAATGACTACTGTGGCTGAACCCATAAACAGCGCCTGAAAAGCAAATGGGTGCTTGCAAGTGAATGAACAAATTAGGTATCTAATAAGTAGGTAATAAGAAAGTGTCTAAAATGACAAAAGACCACAGCTTCAATGTCAATTTCATGAATGAAGCATGCTAAATTTTAAAAGTCAAGTTAATTAAGGCATTCAGTACAGTCATAAGTAGGTAATCAGAAAGTGTCTAAAATGACAAAAGACCACAGCTTCAATGCCAATTTCGTGAATGAAGCATGCTAAATGATAAAAGTCAAGTTAATTAAGGCATTCAGTACAGTAAATTGTACGCAGCCAATTAAAATCAGGGGTCCACTACCAGTTAAAAATAGCTGGTAGTGCCAGATTCCATGTTATAAACATGTTAACAACATGCTTCTGTACAGAGCCTATAATAATTTAACACCATCCATTAGATTAGATTAAGATTAGGGTTTCACTACTGTAATACATACAATGGAGCATTCAGACAAAATAATGTGTTCAAAATGGATCAGGACTTTTCAACTTTCTTTATAGTTTTTATAAATATATACAGTATAGCTGCAATCTTTATGTAATTTACGATTACTTGTGTTCTGTTTTGTTTTATTAATTGCCCCTATTTATTTATTTTTTTACCCAGTTTTCTTTTTCTATAGTTTATTGGAGACAGGTGTTGGAAATTAGCCTTTGGCTATAAGCACTTATAATGCAATACATCTGACATTTGTTCTTTAACATTGCAACAATGATTGTTTTGCAATGTCCACAGCAAATAAACAAACAAATGATATACATAAACCTTGGTCTTGGTCATGGGAGATATGAGTATTTAGGCATCTATATAAAGTCCCCTTTCAGAACCACAAGCAGAAAGAGCAGAGACCCTCCACCACACCCCCTGATTAGTAACGCCCCACCACTTCTGTGGTCTGAACTGCTGCTGGCGGAAAGCACACTAAGGGGGTCTCACTAGCGAATGGAAGAAGCAGCAATTGTGCCTTTCCTTTGTGTGCGCACAGCAACGCTGCCCAGTTCATCTGAATCATGACCTAATGTTCCAAGTATGACTCGTTTTCCTGTACGTACCTCAAAGAGTTACGTTACTTGTTCTCATAGTCAGTCTAGTTGAAGGACTGACAGATTTGTACATTCTTCCTCCTGAGCTGTGCATGCAGTCACTTTCACACCTGCATAGGCACAAGGCTGAGCAGTGGTCTTCAGTTTTACTAATGTGAGTGCCCACACACACTCCTAAAATAATTTGCATTCAATGTGTTAACGTGAGTGTCAACTAAGATTAAATGATTGGCTTGGTAGCGCATTGCTCAATTCCGTTGGGTTGCGTTTTAGTTACTGTATTGTTTTGCCCCAACCATAAACACAGTTTTATGGTATGTTATCAATATTGACATGTTATCTCATCTGGTTGGACTTCATCTGGTTGGACATCATGTTTCAATGCAATTTGGAGGGGGTGAAGTAGTTATTCTAAGCAGCAAAAACATATACCGTGTTTCCTGTGGCCTTTTCATAATCACTGTGGCAATCTGATTCATTTCAGTTTATTTGTTTACATATAAGGAGTCCATATCTCCTTTTTGGAGAAGACAGAAATATTTAGCCGCGGCAGCTGAAGTTTAAGAAATGGACATTTAGAGGTCACTTTGAGATTTTGATTAATTAGTTCTGCTGGTCATTGGTCCAATAAAGAGAGAGGTTGTGTATGGAGTCCAGACTGTGCCAGCAGCCTTGCAGGTTCCCCTAATGCCATTAGCATTTCCCAGGGAGGGAGGGATCTAGTCGGAAAGCTTAACTTGTGTCACTGCAAACCAGCGACCCCCGCTGGTCAATTAGGCACCTACAGTCTGCCTGAATAAAGCTTCACGTCACACACACATACATTCACAGATGCGTGTGCACACGCACGCTCACAAACACACACACACACCTTGTGGGTGGCTGTGTGTGTGATATCACCTAATTTAAAAAAAGGAAAAAACTGTTGCTAACGGACATTTTTTTTAAACTATTTACATAATTTGGCATTCTGAACAAATGTATGTCCCATTTTGTTGAGACATACTTTCACAATTTCAAAAAATACAAACTTGCATCAAAGAATAACTGAAGTGAAATAACTATGTCCTTCATTTAATCATCTAAACAGAAAAATGAATGCAATATAACTAAATCACGTCAACAAATGCTAGAGTGTTCCACCAAAGAACATATGACACTGTTATGGTGGGTTTAGAGATTGGTGCCAATCGCAGAACCCCGGAGGTATCGATAAGTTAAACTGTAAACCTACAGCTTAACCACAAACTCTGAATAACAGAGAATAGGAAAAACAATAACAAAAAGGGGGAAAACCGAAAATATCACCCAACGGGTGACTAAGTGCCACAAAGACACAAACAAAGGAGTAAAGAAACCACTGACACCGGGTGTCTGAACGAAAAGATAAACGGCTAGAAGAGCCAAATAACCAGCGAAGAAATGAAACCCGAAAACACAGTCCACAGACTGTGTTAACCGGAACACAAACCAACTCAGGAGGAGCGAGTGAGTTTCCTAAATCAGGTAACATAAAAGAATCCTACATTTGCTAATGAGTTTCTAGATTCTAAAGAAAGTGCTTTTAGTAGTATCTTTAGAAAGACGCTACAACCATACCGGCTAAATCGTAATGAAGGCTTACGATTTCGCAAAGAACCGAAAAACAGCTGGGGTTTAAATAGGGAGGAAATGGTGATTGATTTACTCTGCCCCTCCCACCAGGAGAAAAGCGCAACACCGCCCTCAGGTGGTAAGTCAGGGAAACAACCATGACAGGACTCCCCCTTAAGGGACGACTCCTGACGACCCTTCAGAACCACGCCGGTGAAAATCCTGGATCAAAGAAGGATCCAAGATGTGACGGGACGGAACCCAACTGCGCTCCTCAGGGCCGTAACCCTCCCAGTCAACCAGGAACTGAGTTCCCCTGCCTACACGCCGCGAAGCCACAATACTCCGTACCGTGTAAGCGGGACCACCCCAATGATACGAGGCGGCGGCGGCGGTACTTCTGGGGGCGCTAAGGCGCTAATGAGTAAAGGTTTTATGCGGGATACGTGAAATGTGGGATGTATCCGCATGGATTGTGGGAGCTGTAATTGCACAGTGACAGGGTTAACCTTGCGGAGGATTTTAAAAGGACCAATATAGCGCGGAGCGAGTTTCCGAGACTCTACCCGTAACGGCAGATCTCGAGTAGATAACCAAACCCGTTGACCCACCCTATAAGCTGGGGCTGTCCGCCGACGGCGATTGGCAAACTCCTTCTGGCGATCCACTGCGCGTATTAGCGCCGCCCTAACCCTCCGCCAGGTGACGCGACAACGTCGCACAAAGGCTGCAGTGGAAGGTACCCCCGCGTCCCCCTCCAGCGCCGGAAATAGAGGAGGCTGAAACCCAAACTGAGCCTCGAATGGAGAGAGACCCGACGAAGCGTTGCGCAGGGTGTTATGAGCGTACTCCGCCCAGGCCAGATGCCGACTCCATGATGATGGATTGGCGAACGCAAGACAGCGGAGCGTATTCTCAATCGTTTGGTTAGTACGTTCCGTCTGACCATTGGTCTGTGGGTGAAACCCTGACGACAGGCTCACAGACGCCCCCAACAGAGAACAAAACGCCCGCCAGAATCTGGACGCAAACTGAGGACCCCGATCTGACACAACGTCTTGCGGCAAGCCGTGAAGGCGAAAGACATGGTCCATCACAAGACGTGCCATCTCGAGCGCAGACGGCAACTTGGAAAGCGCAATGAAGTGGGCAGCCTTGGAAAATCTGTCCACTATAACAAAAATGACCGTATGACCATTAGAGCTGGGCAAGCCGGTGACGAAGTCTAGAGCGATATGGCTCCAGGGTCGACGAGGAACCGGTAAAGGTTGCAGTAATCCTGACGGTGCCAGTTGTGACACCTTATTACGGGCACAAATGCTACAGGCAGCAACAAACTCCCGCACGTCCCTCTCCATACCCCGCCACCAGAACCGTCTACCCAGGAAATCGTGCGTACGGTGTACGCCTGGGTGACCCGTGAGCCGGGAGGAGTGACCCCACTGCAGTACCTGGGAGCGAGCTCCTGAGGGAACGAAGAGGCATCCCCGTGGACCCCCACCAGGATCCGGCTCAAGGCGTTGAGCCTCATGCACCACCCTTTCTATCTCCCATAACACTGGAGATAAAATCTGTGTGGTGGGAATAATGGGTGTGGACGGATGATCCAGTTCGGACCCATCGTACAAGCGTGACAGGGCGTCAGGCTTAATATTTTTTGACCCAGGACGGTAAGTCAACAAAAAATTTAACCTAGTAAAGAATAATGCCCAACGAGCTTGCCGCGAATTACGACGTTGAGCCCCCTGGATGTATTCTACATTTTTATGATCCGTCCAGACCAAGGGATGTTCCGCCCCCTCAAGCCAATGACGCCATTCCTCCAGCGCCATTTTAACCGCTAATAACTCCCTATCTCCTACATTGTAATTCCTCTCGGCAGGCGAAAGGCTCCGAGAAAAATATGCGCACGGATGAACTTTTTGGTCCATAGCCGACCGCTGGGACAGAATAGCCCCTACCCCTAGCTCAGAGGCGTCAACCTCTACAATGAAAGGTAATGAAGGATTGGGAGAAATTAAAATGGGTTCAGAACAGAATCTTCTTTTTTTAGTTCAGCGAAGGCCGCCTCAGCTTTAGGGGACCATTGGAACCGAGAAGGAACTGTTTTTTTTGTAAGCGCCGTGATGGGCGCGACCACTGAACTAAAATTGCGGATAAACCGTCTATAAAAATTAGCAAACCCCAAAAAATGCTGCACCTGTTTTACAGACCGGAGCAGGCCAATCCTTGACCGCAGTCACTTTATTGGGGTCCATTTGGATCCTGCCCTCTGCGACAATGAATCCTAGAAAGGAAACTGAAGGTACGTGAAACACACATTTTTCTGCTTTTACGAATAGTTGGGCCTCTAACAAGCATTTTAACACCTGTCTGACGTGTTTCACGTGCTCAGAGAGAGAATTGGAGAAAATCAAAATGTTGTCAAGATAAACGAACACCGATTTCTCCAACATCTCTCTGAGTACGTCATTAACAAGTGCCTGGAAGACAGCCGGCGCGCACGTGAGGCCAAATGGCATAACCAGGTATTCATAATGACCATTGTGCGTATTAAATGCTGTTTTCCACTCATCACCCTGACGGATGCGAACCAAATTATATGCGTTGCGAAGGTCCAACTTGGAAAAAATAGACGCTCCTTAGACGGAAGGGGTTCATAAGGGGAAGGGGATATTGATTGTTTATGGTAATATTATTTAACCCTCTGTAATCGATACAAGGTCGTAATCCCCCATCCTTTTTACCGACAAAAAAGAACCCCGCCCCAGCAGGAGACGTGGATGGCCTGATAAAACCGTTAGTTAGGGATTCCGAAATGTATTTCTTCATAGCCGCACTCTCAGGTACAGATAGAGAATATAGGGCTCCACGTGGAGGAACTGTGCCTGGGTGAAGCTCAATAGCGCAATCATAAGACCGGTGCGGGGGGAAGCTTAGTAGCCCTTTGCTTACTAAACACCTCGCTAAGATCCGAATAAGTCTTTGGAATGCCGGAGGGTAGCGGATAAAATTCTGCACTCATGAGTTGCATCCCCTCCTGATTTTTAGGGGACTCGGGCTCAATGGTGTCAGGTCGGAATTTTTTATGGGAATCGGAACTGGAGTAACTAACCAATCGTTTAGGAACTCGTGACGGATTGGGTTCAGTGTCCGTAGACGGCATGTCTGCCTCTAAAGAATCAAAAGATAAGGATTCCAGGTCACTAATCTCCTCGGCCGTGGACTCCTCCAGTGGAACTCCCCAATCACACTGAGGATCCCATTCGAGTTCTTTCTCCGTCTCATTGGAGTGTACGGATGAGTGAGTATGCTTAGGTGAACAGTGAGTAGATTCGTCGGTCTCCGAATCAGTCTCGGGACTTTAGAGACCGTCCGAACCCGGACGACGACGGAATAAACGGTAAGCACCCAAGTGAACATTGATCCCCCCATTGAACAATAGGGTTTTTATGACTGCCCCAGTTGACCTGTGGTTTATGTTTTATCAACCAGGAGTGTCCGAGAACTAATGGATACGTAGGTGAATCGACCAAAAAAAACTTTATTTGTTCTGTGTGTTCGCCGTAAGCGATCCGCATGTTTACAGTCTCCGTGGATTCCTTAATGCGTCCGGAACCCAGAGGACGACCGTCAAGAGCGGATAACACCACAGGATTGTGAAAGAGCCCGAACAGGTAAGTGAATTCTTTTGGCCCACCCGGAGTCCACAAAACAATCAACCGCTCCTGAATCAAGAAAGGCGTTTATTTTAATGTTTTGTCTCCTCCAGGATAGTTCGACAGGAATGAAGGTACGGAAGAAAGAGGACTGATGTCTCACTACCGGCTTCCGGCCCGATAGTGAGGCTATTCGTTTCCCTTCAGTTTGGGACAATCTTGAATAACGTGACCCCTCTGTTGACAGTACCGACAACCGTTCCCATCCCCTCTGGCCGGGGCCCGAAAACTAGTACTGTCGACCTCCATGGGTTCGTCTGCTTTGCCCAAGCGCCTAGGAAACAGAGGTAAGAACCCTTTCGTAGGCACCCGGAGCTCCCGGTTCCCCCTCTCTCGCTGGCGTTCCCTAATACGATTATCGATCCGTATAGCAGTGGTAATTAGTTCATCTAGTGAATCGGGAATGCCAATCGTAGCTAGAGCGTCTCTCACCGGATCAGATAGCGCGTTAGTAAAAAACGTTATGAGAGGATTCTCAGGCCAACCTGTAACTCCCTCGAGAGTACGGAACGAAATAGAGAATTCCGCCACGCTTTGGTTACCCTGGCGCATGCGTGTCAATTTAGTCGCAGACTCGCTGTCGTGAAGCTCGTGGTCAAAAACCAACTCCATTCTATTCATTAACCCCAGCGAGTCTGTCAATACTGGTGCTTGAGAGCGAATAAGAGGTACTGCCCACTCGAGGGCTGCCCCCGATAACAATGATAGCACGAGTGCCACTCGCGACTCCTCTGAGCTATATCTAGATGGCTGAGTCTGAAATACGACACGACTGTCCATTGCTCTTGTTGAACCCAAAGTAGAATGCTTTCATTGTACATTGCAGTAAGATTTAAAAAAACTGGAGTATATAGTCCTGCAGGTATGTTCAGGCGAGAAATATCCATCCATCTCACAGCAAATGTAAGCTACTCATTCACCATGCACCTTTGAAAAAACAATGCATGCGCAAATCCATGTTTGACATCGCAGTGGTGTTAGGGTACAGTATGTCAGTGTACGTCACATGAATCATGGTTTTCTGATCATAGTGCAGGCCATACACTTTCCATCCCAACTTTGAGAAAAACCCTTTGATGGGAAAAGATAAATTAATAGCAAAGAGCATCTCATTCTGTTTAATTCAACATTGTTGCTAAACCTTTGCTCCTTCCTTGACTTGGGTTTTGCCTGCACCTACTACTGTAAGACCACATTACCCATCATGGTAAGCTATCCTGAACAGGAACACTGCTGTACACTTCACCCCAATACAGTAGCAATCATGTTCCAATGGCTACTGTCAAGTTTTCATACAGCCCAGCTATTTCTCAAAGTATTTCTCCAGCTATTTCCCCAATTATTTGTCATGATGACTATCAATTAAGTATTTCATGGTTTTCACACAGATGAAGCTATTGTCAATAAAGAACAGTGGCTACCCCTAAAGGAAATAAGAAGTAGATGTTTAAAGAATTTGAAATTGGAGACTAAAATGAATTAAATTGTATTGACAGTTTTGCAAAACACAAGACTCACAGATTTGTGATTCGTAGTTATCGTGTGTTGTGTTAAGAGTTGAACCAAATGTTTCCTTTCCCTGAAGGAAACTTGCAACAAGCTTTTTAAAAAAAAGAATTGTAATTTGGAAAGAAATGGATAGATCTCTCTTTCATTTCATCACATTTCTGCCGATGTTTGTCTCTCACCACTGGCCGTGAACTCAATCATCAGATTCCTCTTGATATCATAAATACAATCTACATGCGTGCAGAGGAAGTTGTTATATTCAGAAGCATCCCCCTCACTGAAAGCATTTTATTTCACAGTGTAAAGATGGGCTACTCCGCTTAGAAGGATTTTTTTGTGCCTGAACACATTTACATATCTAAAAGTTAATTTCTGTTCTGAAGTCCTCAATGATTACAGTACTCAGCCCATACTAAGAGCTTCCCAATGCACGATCAAACACTAGCATAGTTATGAGCATGGATGACACACCTCCTTGAGTGACATCACATTGGAGGGCAAAAGTGATTGGACGGAGCCTTGCCTGGACCATAGAGATGTTGCCAGAGGCTGGCCTAAACTAAGCTGAGACAGGAAACAAACAGCTAGTTTTCTACCAGATCTGCAGTAGACAACAAATGTGAAATTCACCAAGGAATCCTGCACAGGCAATGTATTCATGTAACATGTAACAAGAGAACAGAAAACGGGCAGCAGAACAGGTCAAATTGGCATGCACGTACAGTAGTGGAGCCCTTATTTTTCTTTATGATTGCACTTACTGCAAGATCATGCCAGAACTCACACACCTTCTCAGGTTTCAAACATGCAGCATGCAGTAGTGCGTGACCCGAGATGCTATTGGTTATCACTGATGACAGCTGAGAATAGAACAGAGCTGTGGTGAGACAAGGCCTCAACTATGAGTGCTAGTTAGAGAGGGAGGGAGGGAGAGATTACACCTTTTACGTGTATGTGTGTGCGTGTGTGTGTGTGTTTGAGTAGACTGTTATGAAATGGAAACCAGGAAACTATAGTGATGAAAGGTAGGGACATGCTGAGATGTTAGATCTCGAAAGTATCAAGTACATTGAAGCCCCAGGACGGTGTCCAACACCAAGCACATACTAACATAACCACTCTGTGACAGGAATGTGATAGGGCATAAAAAAGATGGTAAGAAGATACTTTTATCAGAAGATACTTTAAGCAAACACACCAGTACCTTCAAATTAAATATCTAAACAACAAATCTGAAATGCACAATAACAAAAGTGGAGGAATTCTGAGGTCATACTAAACACATAACCATAAATTAAAAATGATGTAAACTGTTAAAACACACCGATTTCAGGAAGTTCCGGTGTACGAACTATCCACCAGATGGCACCCTCATACTAGTGAGCAGCCCTTCAGTCCCTCTGTACCCTCGCAGCTACAGGGCCTGCTGCTTTTCGTTGTTACTCAGCACTTAATTGATCAGCAAAAGCAGTTGATTACAGAGTTACCTCATCTCAGCTGGTTTCTTTGGTCTAAATTGATAATTGAATTTAATGCGAACACAATCTAGTAAACCTTGTGACTCTCAAGGACCAGGGTTGGGTTCTGGTTACCCCTGCTCTTTACAATGAACTCGTTTCACTTTCTACTATACACACATGAGAAATGAGTTAGTTCTCCTGCCAGCATGGTTTCTACGCCTAATTTTTACTATCCCCATTAGTGCTGTTAAAAGGTATTTATTAGGCTAACATATCTGTGGAGGTGTTTCTCATTCATAGGACATTTTTTATTGTGTTGTATTAACCATTGAGTTCCTTCGTCCAAGCCTGTGCCGTTTCAGTAACTTCCTCCTCCTTTTTGGATCGGAGGGTCCTGAAACGTCCTCCAGGCTTTCTGTGGCAATGGTCATTCTATCATTCTATCGTGATCTGTAGTAGCAGGTTCCACTGGATAATATTAGGAAATACGCTGTAACCATTCCCCACTGTGTGACTGGAGCTCATCAAGGAATTGCATTGTTAAGCTTATAATCGACTGCCCTAAGAGGTTTCCCATATGGGAGTAAACCTGGCGTAGTTCCTGTAGTGATATTTGGGAAATTTCATTCATTTATCAACATTATCCATTATGAGAGGACAGGTCTTAAGCAATCGCAAACACTCCTTCAGCACTGACGCATTCCCACACTCCAGGCCACCTAACCTAAACTAACTCCACTTAGTTTCATTTGGGATAAATGCTTTCACATCGTAAATGATACTAAATATCAGCCCTCGGCAGTAGTTGTATCAACCTCATTACAAAATTATTAGATTGAGTAGTTGTACTACTGAATGTAATTATTTTATTGCTGTGATAGACTTTCAAATGTTTTTCCGTACGTTAAGACTAATATAATTATTTAACAACAACTCTGAGGCTAGCCAACAGGTTACAGACAATACACATACTACATCCCAAAGGGAAATTGAAAATAACATTTTTAGTTTTAGTTTAGTTTAGTTTATTTGACATTTCACTTTAAAAGAATACAATACATGGATACATCCCAATGTACATTTTAAAAAGACATATCCGGGATGACGCAGAAAAGTCCATGGACGTATTTCCGTTGTGGTCCTTGTTGTTATTAGGTGTCATGGTGTGTGTGTGTGTATTGTGTTTGTGGTGTTACGCGTTGGCAGCATAAACAAGGTTACAATAAATAACAACAATACAAAATACATTAACATTAGGCATTGGCAGCATAAACTAAATTCCAATAAATAGCAACAATTCCGCATACATTTACATTACTCCCATTAAATCAAAGGGGCCAAGACCCAATACCACTCTTGTTCTAAGAAAGCTAGTTTCATTTCCCCCTAGTTTCACTCTGAATTCTGTCACTTTACTCAACCCGGGTTTGGAGCTGAACAGAATTGATTCAGTTTTTCCCAGATGTAAGGAATTTAATATTTACCTTTTAAGCATTTAGCAGACAAGATGTACATTAAGACATGGTAAGACCAATCATAGTCTGCACAAGAGATCAGTGCAGTAATACAGTGATAGACATTGTTGTTGGCAGCTGCATACCATACCTGTAACACTGGGAAGGAAAAAGTTAGTAATTTTATTTTAGTTATTTCTTTGAGGAGTAAACAAGTATACATATACAAAAAATATTAAACAAGTAGGCAGTGGTGATGACAATTGGCTAGATGTACCGAGTTCAGTGGTAGTGTGAGTCTGAAAAGGTGGGTTTTGAATCTCTTGCGGAAGACCGGTTCTGACCGATTGCGGAAGATCATTCCACCACCGAGGGGTCAGGACAGAGAAGAAGCAAGACCGCGAGGAGTGGCTGCCGGGTGCCCGGAGGGATGGGACAGTCAGTTTGCCAGAGGAAGCAGAAGTAACACAGTGCAAACTTGTTTCAAATCCTCTTTTATGGATAGAATAGCCTCACTGGAGACATATTGAAGACTAGTGGAGAAAGACATCTCACAAATTATGAACAAAAAAGGGAGTAGAAAGTCAGTAACAGTGTGCCCAAAGAGCAAATGGAGGCTTTGTCAGCACTTAAAACAGACAATTCAGTTGTGATACAGACTGCCGGTAAAGGGAGCACTATGAAAATGAAATCCATCGCCAGTTGGCCAATGTAGCCTTTTATGAAAAACTGTAGCATGACGAACCTCGCGGTTTAAAAACAACATTCAAAAAGGTCCAATCACATCGGTCCGATATCTAACTTAGCAACACTAGACGTAGAGTCTGTATACAGATATTCCCCATACAGGCGGTCTTGAATCAATTACTCACTACCTGGGATAGCACCCCACTAAATACCATGTCTAGCACACCATGTGTCGGAGTTCGGACCGGGTCTCAGCCAGGGCCAGATGGACTGAGGGATCCGACGCCATATTTAATACTTCATTAAACAACACATTTCGAGTCAGATGTAATCGGGTTTTATTGTATGCAATGCGGAATCACCTACAAGGAAACCAGGCTGTTCGCGAAGCAGCTCTGGCCTCCTTTTTCGTGCATCAACCTTTTAACCTGTCATAACTCCTTCTGCCTTGGAGCTTGACATCATAACCACTCCCACTTAGCTCACTCCCTCCCCATGACCTCATGGCGTTCCATCCTGCCCAGACCACTTCAGATTATTCTTTTATTCAAACCTTCCCCATTTAACTAAAAGATTAAGGAAACGAGATAAACAAACACAACCAGACTTGAGCTGACGTAAACAGACTTAAACAGACATAAACAGACACTTCAACTAACCCAACTGTGTACTATGTATTTACCTGGATTGTGTCGCTTAGTAATAGTTTTATTTAATGCGGGGTTACATCATTGCCCCACAACTTATGCGGGTAGTCTAATGCCCGTGGCCTAAAAATGCTGCACTTACGGGAAAGTTAGAAGTCTAAGGTATAGTGGGATTCGTTTGCTTAATTGTTAGCTCTCCTCTCATCCTGTGCTGCGGAGCCCATAAATCTCAATGACAGGGGCCCCGGCTCCAGATCTTTAGCCGTCCCGTCTGGTGGGGTGAGGGTCCTGATTGGTTAGGCTGTGAGCGTGGGGCCTGGTCTGGCTTCAGGTCCTGGGGTTCAAATTCTTCCCCCCGCTGCTTTGTCAGACAGGAACAATTTACTGCTGCGCTAATGGACCCTTGGATCACCAAGTCAGATTTACGTTAGGTCCCATCTCTGTGTCCATTGTTTAAGGTGTGTGATCTGCACGTCTTCAGCGTGCCACTCTCAGCCCCATCTGTAGGCCATTTTTATGTGTTGCCCGACACTCCAACAACATGCGGATTGTTATCTTTATGTGCAGCCTGGGCTGTGGATGGCCCCTGATTATCGAACTGTGCAGGAATTTGGCCAGCTGCAGGCACCAGGCCACACAAATTGGCCCACTAGAATTACAGAGACAGAGTACGGGCTCAGCCTCAATATTAATAATAATCTTATACCCTTCAGCAGACGCTTCTATCTTACAGTAGCGAATACATGCATTCCCCCAGCATATGTGGTCCCATTCGCATTACACAAGGGTACAATAGCAGTGCTCCACCTGGGAATTGGACTCTGAGTCACAAGTCCTGTTCCCCACCCCCTATGGCCCTGTACTTCTCCAAAAAAATCTCCCACACATGCACTGTCAGAATTGATCTTGACCAACAATTTTTTTTATGTTCAAAAATTATTTGTTTTTACATACAAAAAACACAGCGATGGGGTGCACGATGGCCACCAGTTATGTTAATTTGTTTGTTCGATGTTGCTGTGAGTACGACTAGCATATTTCCAATTCAGTACAATTTCTGGGGTTTTGTGGACAGTTTATCCTAATAAGTTTATAGTAGGTTGCACTACTCTGTTTTAGTATCTGAATTGTAACTTACATAAATAAAAAATGCATATCAATTAAATTACAGTTAAATTAGATAAATTACATATTGCCAAGGTATTGAATTTGAAACATGGAATCTCTTTCACGTGACCTGACCCACCTGTCATCATTCCTTTATAAAAAAATGCAAGTCATGGTCTGTTTTCATGGGAATTGATTCACCCCGCCGTTCATAAAAATGCCAAAAGTGAGTCAGCGTTTGACGTTAATAGCACCTGATTCACTGCTGTGTGACAAACCGATTGTAGATGGTGCTCAAAATGAAATAAAGACTAATTAAAAATAATTGAACAATGATTGTTATTTTGCAGAAGGGAATTCTAAATGTATCATTTGAAAGCGCAGGAATGATTGCATGAGTCGGTAACCTTGAATCTCATCCTCAAACCACAAAACCGTAACTGGTTAACAAAGAGGGACAAACTATAAAAAAAGGAAGTGCAAAGAAATCTAAATGTGGATACCGGGGGAAACCCATGTCGCAGTTTGACTGTATTCTAAAATCAAGCTCCTTTTGATGGTAGTTGCTATAGATACCAGCCAGAACATAGAAGCTGAATACATTATGTACAGTTAAAGAGAGGGAGCAACAAAGTTCCCAACTGTATTTGTACGTGTGTGTGTGTGTGTGTGTATGTGTGAGAGTACGAAGCGCTAATTTTCAGCTGTTATAATCATTGCAAAATATCTATTTCTGAAAAGTACATGTGAATAGAGTTCCAAAAGAGCAGCATATATACACTGTATTTGTATGTACGTTGCTATTTTGTAGTGCTATTATAAATATATTTATATACGGTGTATGTGTGTATATGCGTGTGTGTGCACATGTACATACGTGTGTGTGTTTGTGTGTGTGTGTGTGTGTGTGCGTGTACTCATGTGTATGTATAACTTTAGGTAAGGACTTTAGTGCATTATGGATGTTATCATGCATGCTTCTGCTGGTCAGACATGCATCATGGTGACTAAAAGGGACACACAGGGTCAGCAGTGTCAACATCACATGGGTGCGGTATGGAGCATCATGAGGAGGGAATAGACGGCCATGTGGAATAAACACACCAACTAATGACAGCACAGCGCAGCACATACATACACACACATACCTTCACTGAAGGACTCCAGTGGCCCTTATAACATGGTCCTTTTCTAAGACTAATCCTGCTAATCCCAGAACTGTGGGAAAGTAATAGTGGTGACATATTAATGTTTTAAGGAGAAATATGAAAGTATGGGTTGGTGCTACTATATTGGTGGTGGTCAAGGTGACCCCCCTTCACTGTAGTGAGTGACCCCCCTTCACTCCATAGTGTCTCCGTCCCAGTCTGCCAGGAGTCTCGGGGTAACCCTGGACAACCAGCTGTGCTTCTCGAGCCATATTGCAGCGATCTCCCGGACCTGCCGTTTCTCCCTCCACAACATCCGGAGGATCAGACCGTTCCTCACCCAAGAGGCCACTCAACTCCTGGTCCAGGCCCTGGTGATCTCACGTCTGGACTACTGCAATTCCTTGCTGGCAGGCCTTCCGGCCTGTACCATCAAGCCACTGCAACTAGTCCAGAACGCTGCTGCTCGCCTGGTGTTCAACCAGCCGAAGTTCACCCACGTCACCCCTCTACTCTCCTCTCTGCATTGGCTCCCCATCGCAGCACGCATCAGATTCAAGTCACTGGTGCTTGCTTTTCAAGCGGCCAGAGGTACTGCTCCCCATACCTCCAGTCACTCATCACGCCCTACACCCCGTCCAGACCCCTCCGCTCCGCCTCCGCTGGCAGACTGACTGCCCCATCCCTCCGGGCGCCTGGCAGCCGCGGCTCCTCGCGGTCTCGCCTCTTTTCTGTCCTGGTCCTCGTTGGTGGAACGACCTCCGCACCGTCGGTCAGGACTGCGGAATCACTTCAATCTTCCGCAAGAGACTCAAAACCCACCTCTTCAGACTCCACTACCCCTGATCTCTGTCCATCTAGCTACATTGTCTTCACCACTGTCTACTTGTTCAACACTATACTCTTTATTTAAAAAAAAAAAAAAAAAGATTTTTATGTGAAATACCTTTTCCTTCCCGGTGTTACAGGTATGGTACGCAGATGCCTGCAATGATGTCTATTGCTGTCTTCCTGCACTGATCTCGTGCGCTAACTGTGATTGTTCCTACCATGTATTGATGCACATCTTGTAAGTCGCTCTGGATAAGAGCGTCTGCTAAATGCTTAAAATGTAAAAATGTAAAATGTCTGTAAAGCACTTTTAGAGTGTAAAAGGCGCTATATAAATGCAATCTATCGTTATCAATTATTATGAATACATTTTGAAAATGTTTCACTTTTATTTTATTTTTAAGCATGACTGAAATTGATGCCACAGATACAGCTTGACTGATCATCCGAAGGCTGATTTGTGAAGGAGATGGAAAGTTAAGTGCTGCTCCGTTTGGGGCTACACTCCGTTCCTCACTTCCTGCCTCTCCAACGACTGAATAACTGGACTTGTCAACACTGTTGAGTGGGAAAGATAGTAACGTATAAGAGGAATCTATGCGGTGTCGGACACAACAGTATTTGACGGTGACTCATTTGACATACTTCAGTAAGGAGACTGACAGAGGAGCTGAATGAACATTTAGGGTTGCCACCCGTTCCGCAAAATACAGAATCGTTCCGTAATCATGCGTGAAATCTTGCGTTCCTTTTCCTGTTCCGCATTTTCCCTGTGACTCACGCATGTTTGTAATTGTGATTTTCACAAGCAGCTCTGAACAACAATTTGGTCATTTTTAATTGGACGTTAAAGCAGACTGCAAACGAGTCTCAATAATTACTGGTGACTGCTGGGTAATGGGGCCTGCTCTGGGCGATGTTATTCGCTAGTGAGACACAGGTCACAGTTGTCCTAGTTACAAGCTGCGAGCTTGCGTAAACTTTCAAAATGTCATAATCCACTCCACCCGTGAAGTAGAGAAGGTCTCATAAGTATTGTGGGGAATGGGGAAGCCAGCAGCCCTGGCTTAACAATGTGGATGACATTTATCGAACTGTTCACTGTGTCGCCCTGTGTTCTCTGTTGGCCACAGTGGCATATGTGATGTCAAGCAGCGCGCCTTCATTATTTATTTATGTTTTAATATGTTATAATGTAACTTATCTTTCAGTTAGGATAAGTTACCTTAAGTTGAGAATAGTGTTCAGCTCCTATAAATAGTTTCTGTTGATGTGCTGTAAAATAAATGGTATTTGTTTTAGGATAGGATCAAAGTGGATGCACACAATTACAACATAAAACAAGACCACCATGTAGCAAAAGTGTGCTATTCTCATAATATATGTGCTTGAGGTGGCAACCCTATACACAATGCACCACAGTCTTGACCTTTGAATCCTACCCAGAACTGGGCTCCATGTCCAGATGAATACTCATCCACAACTCACGACTGCAACCCTGCTCAGCAAGTCCACTACCATGACTGGTTTGTTCTCATCATTTATCGAAACACAAAAGTTTTACTCATGTGGTATTTGTTATTCAAGAATGTCATAAAACACTGATACAAATAAAAATAATGTTTGTTTGAGAAAGGATGGTATGAAATTTAAGTATCTATAAATATTTTGTTTGCACACCATTGCCTTTCATTTCCTCAAAATGTTGTGACACCTTATTTTTCATTTACGTTTTAATACATGGACACTCCTGATACACAGGGTTAGTTGTTTTGGTCTTGTAACTATTAATACCAGATATCAACGTAATTAATACGGTCCTCTATGTGTTCTCGTTGCTACTGCAGGTGCTTTAATCTTGAAAAAGGACACTTCCTTTGCAAAGGTTTTCGCAGGTGTTTGTAATTATCTTAGCAGAGCTTAGTGAAGTAGTCAGAGGTCAAATTGTTCTCCTAAGTAAAAATGTTGTGTTAGTTTTTGAAAACAAACAGATCCTGGTAGCGGACTCCACTGTATATATAAGGGCAAACCGACTGAAACCCAAGCCTGCAGTGACCATGTGTCACATTCCCTTGTTCCTGTCTCATTTTTTCCTTGTCTTGTTTCTCCCTCTTGATTGTTTGTGTTAATTGTTTTATGATTTTCTATTATTAAATTATCTACCCTCATTACTACTCATCATTCTCACCTGTTACCAATTCCGGCACACCTGCCTCCCATCAAGTTCATTAGCCCTGCAGTGTATATCTACCCCGGTTTCTCCTTCATTCCTTGTCAGATTGTTTGTTTTCCCTTCCTGGCTCCTTCCTCGTTTGTCTCTCAGCTCCAGTGGTTTTCGTCTTGCCTGTCTTGCCGCCATCCTGCGTGCCCACGGACCAGCCAGCCCCCTCCCTTGCCTGCCAGCTTCCAAGCTTCCCTGCCTACAAGCCAGCTTCCCAGCTTCCATGCCAACAAGCCAGCTCCCCTGCCTACAAGCCAGCTTCCCTGCCTACAAGCCAGCTTCCCTGCTTCCCTGCTTACAAGCCAGCTTCCCTGCTTCCCTGCCTACAAGCCAGCTTCCCTGCTTCCCTGCCTACAAGCAAGCTTCCCAGCTTCCTGCCCTGCCTCCAAGCCAGCTTCCCTGCTTGCTTGCCTGCCAGCCAGCTTCCCGGCCTGCCCGCTTCCGTGCCTTCGTCTGCCCTTTCCTTTGTTCCCCCGCACCAGTCTTTGTATTTAATAAATACCCTCACCTATCTCATCCCCTGTGTCAGCGTCCTGCGTTTGGGTCCAGTCCATGTAACAATCGTAACACCATGCTTATTAACCCTGGCAATATGTGTCAATCTAAAACCAATGCCAATGTTCCTCATTTTAACTTGTTGGTCTAAAGGGACTTTTCAGCCTCATGTAAAAGGAAGAGGAAACATTTATGCAGAGCAGGAACCTCAAACTATTATTAGCCACCTTGTTCATTTTTTATGAATGAAGATTTCCCCTCCTCGATATTTGTAGAACTAGGGGTACAGATATGTCACGTCTTCTGTCTTTGTGTGGTCGGCTTCCTACGCAGCTCAATGTCTTGCAAGGAAAAAAGCACAAGGCGTTACATTTTGGCATAGAACCAGATGAAGTCAGATCAACATTTGACTCAAATTGCTGCCTGCTTGCCTGGACGTTTATGTAACAAAACAGGTCAGTAAAGGTGCAGGTGTAAAGCTGCCTCACACACAAGATACCACAAATATTCATGATAATAAGTGAACAAAAATCAACATACCACTTATTAAAATGTGTATAATTAATACTATTTACTAAAATGACATGCCTAGATAGCCGAGATGGGCCTAGATTGGCTGAATGGCCTCTCATCATGTATTAAAAAAATATATGAAAACAAATAATTGCAGGGGCGGCGGATAGCGTAGCGGTCTAACGCACCATATTTTGGCTGGTTCAATATGGTGTGCGCTGCCTGTCAGAGACATGGTTCGAAACCCTCCTCTACCAGACCGGCCCTGGTCGTCAGCCCCAATTGACCCTTCGCTAAACCACGCCCAAAAACGCAAACTGGCCAATCACAGCGCAGTGTTTTACATACTCCGACAGAGGATCCGACAGTGTTTGGCTGCCTTCCATTGAATTACACGCAAAAATGAGAAATTTTCTTCATTTTCGAGCTGGTTTTGCGGATTTTTAGCAAATTATGGTTAAACGTTGTGCCTGGGGCACGTGTAACAGTAACACTCGTTACCCAGAGAGGTTTGAAGGAGATATACGTTTTTTTCCCTTTATAAAACCTAAATAAAATCCTGAAAAGTGTTAGCCAGCTAAGCTAACGTGGCTACGGTCTGGATATACAGCTCCGGGTTGCAACGTTGGTAAAGTTAGACTAAATGTTAGCTTTGTTATTCGTGATCTAGCCAGCTTGCTAACGTTAAGATGTTACAGTCAAGCTCTAGAAAACCCATCCATCCATCCATCCATTATCTAAGCCGCTTATTCCTGGTCAGGGTCGCGGGGGGGCTGGAGCCTATCCCAGCATGCGTTCCGGGCGAGAGGCAGGAATACACCCTGGACAGGTCGCCAATCCATCGCAGGGCACACACACCATTCACTCACACACTCATACCTATGGGCAATTTAGACTCTCCAATTAGCCTAACGTGCATGTCTTTGGACTGTGGGAGGAAACCGGAGTACCCGGAGGAAACCCACGCGGACACGGGGAGAACATGCAAACTCCACACAGAAAGGCCCCCGGCCTGGATTCGAACCCGAGACCTTCTTGCTGTGAGGCCACAGCGCTATCCACTGCACCACCGTGCCGCCCTGCTCTAGAAAACCAAGTGGGTAATGTTACCTTGATGTCAAAATGTAATACTATTTTTTCATTACTATTTCAGCACTTTGTCAAATGGGAAGCCCAGTCCCGAGTACCCAAATCTTGTGGAAGACTGGGCTGACACACTGCTGATATTTTTTGCTTTACAGAGGTCCAGGGTATGGAGCTACCTGTGGAGATAACCAGAGTAATGTCGTTACAGCACACTATAGGCGACTAATGTTACGTTAGTTAGCTAATGCTAGCTAACTTACTACTGAATGTAACGTTATATAGGCCTACTGCTTTTGCTTTTTAATGATTGTAATAGTGAATAGAGACCTACCCAGCTTTACAGGAACAGTGTAACTTAATGTCGTTGTCCTCTGTCTCAATCCCCCGGTGATGCGGTGGTTCACTTTTACTCTGATCTGTAGGCTTTCGCTTCTATCTTACATTTTTTACGTCATTTTGTTGCTGAGTCAGTGTGATATCTTGAATATAACCTTCAAATGCATATTGTATACCCTTCTGTCTGCTTCTATCTGAAATCGCTTTTTCTATTTTCCAAAAATTGGACAATATTTCTCCAGGGAGTGCAGTTAGTGACAGTGGGAGCGCCATGCTGGCTCCGAAAGCTTGACGTACATAGCAACAATAACTAAGGGGGGCGTGGTTTAGCGAAGGGTCAATTGGGGGCGGCATTTGGCTGTCCGCCCCAAGGGGAGGGGGGAGGGTGAGCCGGCTTGGGTCCACCGTGAAGCACGTAATGGAGTCTCCAGGAAGCTGAGTTTGCTGCCCTCGGAGAATTAGCTTGCCTCATAGAGACGAGTGGCAGACCCGTGTGGGGAGGGTAAATCGAAATAAATAGAGGGTGTAATTGGCTACTAAATTGGGAGAAAACAGGGAAAAAATCTGAAACCATTTATTTATTTATTATTATTACATTTTTTTTAAATAACTGCAAAAGGTATTTGACTTCAGTGGAGCCTGCAGCCGTACGTTAGTAAGCACTGGGCGTAACATGAGCACCTGATGTTCTTTTTGTTCTTGACACATTATTTTAGCGCATTTACCTTTATAGTAAGAACGCGTCGTGAGAATGCATGCATCACACTGAGCTAGCGTGTCTGCTCCAGAACAGAAATATGCCTCAAGGAATGGGGTGAGGCTACCCCTAGATGCTGATCTTGGGTCAGTTTTGCTAAATCCACACAAGATTAATGTTCATATTTGGGGAGGGAAAGCTGATCCTAGATCAGTGTATGACAGCTTTCAACTAACTTAGAAAAATGAAATAATGGCTGCAGTTTAGCGAGACGCTTTGCGTTCTGACACCTGGCTGGTTTCTACATCGCCCTAACTATATGATCTTCTTCAAACGACGCACCCGTATCAACTCTTTATTTATTAATTTTTTTAATTTGTTTCTGATTTTATCCCATTTTTCTCCCAATTTGGTAGCCAATTAGACCCGCTATTTTTACGTCAATCCCCCCCTAGTAATGTGAGTTCGCTGCCGTAGTCCTGCGACCGGTAGTGACGAAGCGAAGTGACGCCTCTTACGAGACGGCACCCGCAGGCCGTCGACCGTAACCCGGTACTACAGGGCCACTCTACGCAGCGAACGTCACGTCGGCTCCCCCCCCCCCTGGGGCGGACAGCCAATCGCCGCCCCCTGGTGGCACTCCCGGCCAGAGCCGACACTTGGCGAGACGGGGAATTGAACCCCGGTCTCCGTGGCCAGCGTCGGATCAACTCTTTAATCCAGTGTTGGCGCAGTATCAATTGTTCTTCAGCTTTTGATGAACATTCACCATGAAATGAAAATAGACAGTGAGAGAGCGCTGCACAATTTTGATGCAACAGGGAGACAAAGAGTAGACTTCACATTTTATTGCCTTTTATCAGTAAGCAATGGTTGTAGTCGACATGTTGCGTTCCTCTCTGTGTGCGTATGTGTGAGCGGTTGGCGAGTGGTGAGGTGGGGGGCATGTTCAGTCAGCTTGCGCGCACCATAAGGTCGAATCCTGCAGGCGCCCTTGTCCGTCTTTACAGTTAAAGACTCATATCTCAGGGCCATTGATGGACAGTAATGTAGGTCTAACCCATTTGCTTTCAAGGCATTGACCCAACATATGGAATATAAAGTGCTGTGAATCAACTGGGTAGCTCTCATCTTATTATATATTCTTGACCAAATGGCATGGCCCTTAACCTTGAACCAGATATTGTTTTCCAATGGCTCCATTTCTGAAGAAGCAGCAGGGCTAACCTAATCTTACGTATAAGCAACTGCTGGTAGTAACTCCTGTTTAATTATAGAACAATGTCCTCCCACTTCATCGGCCGATGTTAGTCAGATGAGGGGTCAGGGTTTCCATTGACAAATCAGCTGGGTGTAGGCTACTCCATCATAGGTATGACTAGGTCTTCCTCTTTTGACTGCTATAAGAACCAGCCAACTAGGCAAGCCAATTCAATCTCTGTGGATAAATCTACCTATATTTGAAAAAAAAGAACCCAGGACTCACACACGGACACACAAATATTTCAGATACAACAAACATGTCTTTCACGGTCAAAGTGTCTCAATCTTGGCTTTGTGTGGTGATGCTGCTGCTGGCTTGTACACACTGTGGTGAGTATTTACTTTGTATATATATTTTGTATTTATTTATATTTTGTATTTTGAAAAGTATATATTTTAAGCTATTTCCAAACACGTGTCTTCCAATGAGCAGTGATTAGTTGCTCATCCATTCAAGTAAACCGCAGGTCTTGTGGTGTATTTCTGCAGTGACTTGAGCCTTCAGATAATCAAAGCAAGTGATCTAAAATGTCAATTACATCAAATGTAATGGCACCAGCGTTGTTAAGCCCTGGCCATTCAATGTTATAGGTTAGTTGGAAATTAATGGGAGATGACAGGCCCTGTCTTCCTAAAGTGGAATTCTGGGGCCTTTGTCAACATGGCTGTAAATCCAAATGTCATCTAAACTCATTCTCACACATACACTTTTGAGTAATGTTTATCGATCTTGCGTACAACTTGTAAACATACATAACATTTTGTGTCATCAGTATTTATTTATGATTAATTGCCATACCATCTTGCGTAGAATAAAGCACTTTGAGGCACATGGCAAAGTCATTGATGTTTGTAACAAGGCACGCTGTAACAAGACATTTTACAAATTTTAAATGTATGTGAAGGTAGGAAAGCAAGATGCTGCACATTGGCCTGGATTCAATCAACATTCCCATATACTTATATATATAACTTATATATTAGGCATGGTAGGTGACATGGGATGGATTTCATTATCACGTGTGTCACTGTCCGCAGTTGGTGCATTCTACCAAACTGACATCTGAACGCAAAGCTCACCCAGTTCTACTTTCCAGATCCTATCAAAGTGAATGACTGCTGCATGGCCGTCAGTAACCGCTACATACGGACACCCATCACTAGCTGCAAGACTCAGGCCCCATCACATCCCTGTGTTCAGGCAGTTATGTAAGGGAAAACGTCTCTCTCTCTCTCTCTCTCTCTCTCTCTCTCTCTCTCTCTCTCTCTCTCTCTCTCTCTCTCACACACACACACACACACACACACACACACACACACACACATACACACAAATTCAAAGCAAATAGCACTGCTGACACCGCTAGCTCTAATTCTTATACAGCCTTCCCCAAATGGGCATATGTGGTACCAGTGATGATTTCTCACACATTTTTCTACTCTTTCTTCACAGATTCACCAGCAAGGGCACAGACTACTGCTGCTCCCCGAGAGCTCCATGGGTCAGAGCCAAGATGGCGGAACTGAAACGAGTAAGTACCTCTCCTGCTTTCTCCCCAGTGCAATATTAGACAGGAGTGACTCCTTCAAAAAGACCTTCAAATGACATGTCATGGCATTCTGCAGAAGTCGCTGGGTCAATTGCAGCATTCTTCAGTCGCAGACTAAGACCACAGAATAGCATTACAACTGGAACAGATACTCATAATCTCTCAGATTAGTTGTAGCTGTTCCAGTGCTAATGCAGTTCCATGGCCTAGTGGTTTAAACCTGAGGTTTAAACTCCTGTTAAGTACACTGCAATCAACCCACAGTGTTTTAACTCACTAAATGTGTTTCCGTACAAAAAAGCAGATTGACGTACTTCCTGCATGTCAACTCCTTGTGAATAGAGGAACTACCATTGGTAGACTCTACTTTTAGATAGTGAAAGGTTTTTTTCTGGCTTTGCACAGGTTTGCTGTTTTGATTTGAATCCTATTGCATGTCCCTCAAATTTGCATTTCTTCAGTTCAGACAGGAAAACCACAGTTGTGATATTACTGGATGTCAGTGCTTGTCAGCACTTTTACCAAAGTTAGCTTTATATATGCTTGACAAGTGGATGGAAACCAGTGAGAGATCACTAAAGCAGGGGCCCTCAACCCTGGTCCTGGAGAGCCACAGGTTTTTTCACCTTAAAATCAGCAACCAATTTAGAGCCATGAAACCAGGTCAGGTGATTTAACTGTGTAATCAACTGCCTTAACTGACCTTTTAAGTGGTTTGTAACAAGGAAAACCAGCAAACCATGTGGCTCTCCAGGACAAGGGTAGGGCACCTGAACTCCAGAGGTGTACCTACCTATCAGCTTGCTAACCTGATAAAAACTCACCTAACTCTGTCACCTACAGGTGATGCATATTATCTATCAGCATCACACCTGAGTCTGCTCACATTGTCATTTTGTTAATTATCCAGTTCAGTGGTTATGATCTATGACCAGATAGCAAGTAAAGCCCCTCAGCTATAAACTGTGTATGTTCACACCTAATTGCTTCATTAAATCTCACTTCTCTTTTCTCCTTCTTTCCTTCTTTCTTTCTTTCTTTCTATAATTCAGAAAGGTAAACCGTGTACGGAGTGGAAGAAACAGAAATGACTGGAGAATGAAACCTGCACGCACCATAGCTTCTCCCTGTGTTAAACCACCTGCTCCCATCTCTCATCCATGTGGAGAAGCAGAAGTTCCCGGAGTCTAGTCTCCGGTCTGGAGACCTCTACATTGCTCAGCAAGACACATTTTCCAAGACCTTCCCCCCTCAACCTGATTTTAACATCCCCCCTTCTATGATTGATTTACATCTACCCTGAACATTTTCTACCCTGAAAATCTGCCGGTATGGCAACCCTGTACTCAGTATCCTGTGTGGAGCTTCCCTCTGGTCTCCTGTGGACCGAGTCATGTGACAGCTTGCATCGTTCATAGCCTTTCCCCACATCTCTCTGGAGCAGTTTATAGGTTCTATCATCTCTATATGCCACTGATCCACTTCTTAACTTGTGAAAAAAATATTTATTTTTAATTTAAATTTATATTTATTTATTTGTACAAAATGTCAATTTTGTTGATGTGTCATCTCGTTTCTCTATGTATTGAACGTGTTGTCTGTTCTCGATTTAAGTTATTTAGCCTTGTAGTTTTTTACATTATTTGTGTTGAATTTGCTGTTCAAAATATCTGTGTAATATGGCCGTCTGCTCAGGAGTTTTAGCTTTGAGAAGAATTTGGGAAAGGCATAGGTAAAGTGCACCTTGCATTCAGTAATTGTTTTCACAGACATGGAGAGTGGGTTTTCATGAACCCCATAATGATTGGAGGCACTGTGTACCAGCAATCGATGATTGGTTTTAACCAACTATGCTTTGCCGAAGCAGCATGTCAAATCATCGACTCACTGGCAACAGCTCCACTCTTTTGGGGCTCATGAAGCCTCAATTGTCCATCACTACTGTTCCACACTACATTTGCTCATTTTGATCTCTTCTCTGCCCCACCTCCTTTGTCATTGTTTATCATTGTAATATTGATTCAATCCGTGACTAGTTATGAAATCAATTCCAAACATGTGGTACAAATGTAATGTAATGTAATGTAATGCGAGTGAGTGTTGGAGTAGTTTTGAATTCAGGTCTTTGACTCAGGATCCAAGCAAAGGGTCCCCAACGCTGCTCCTGGAGAACGACAGGGTCTGCTGTTTTTTGTTTTTACCTTAAAATCCACAAGCCAGTTGACCCAAGAAGCCAGGTGTGGTGAGTTAACTGTGTAATCAGCCCTAATTGAACAATTCAGTGATTGAGTAACTATGGGAAGCAGCAGACCCTGTGGCTCTCCAGGACCAGGTTTGGGGATCCCTAATCTTAGCAGTTGATAAGGCAACATTGCGCCACCTGTATCATTAACCCTTCAATGGTCTGCTCAACCATTTGGTAGAGCACATTGTGACTTTTGCCATTGCTTTTTTCTAGGTGAGACTATTAAAGGGTTAAACCCACAACCAGCACTTAGCTCTGAGTCATCCTTGCTGCTTTCATTCACATAAATTAGTCTGTATCTTTGCAATGACCTTGACTTTCCTTTTCTAACACCGAAAGCTAATGCCCTCCACCTGTCTATGCTATGAGATGAATAAAGTAGTTCAAATGTCAGAAATAAAAAAATCGAAAAGGCCACACCCTGTTTCAGAATACTTTTCGCTAAAAAGGGAAAATAAACTTTAAAATAAAATATGAGTAATCATTTCCTCACAGCACACATTCTGTTGGATGTAGTTGGCATTTGACCACTTTTGGATTATTTTTGAACCAATGGCCTGAATTCAATCAACTTTGTCTATAATTAAATGTAAAGGTTAGTCAAATTTAAGGACAAATGTTTGAAATGCTTGAATCCAGGCCAATAAGGTTGTACTTACGTATAAGTCAAATTTAAGGACAAATCTTACATTTGAGTTTAAGAATTATGACATGAGTGCATCATGCCCTTTATAAGAAATGTTCTTTGAATACAGGCTTCCCAAAATAGCAGCTTACAGCAAGCTATGCTGATTTCCAGTATTTGGAGCTTTAGACGTTGACGTCACCTCTACCACCAGACGACGGTTAAGCCATTCAAAACCACAGTTAGCAACAGCTGTAGCATCAGCTCCATGTGAGTTGGCTTGAGCCCAGCACACACATTATGATTTGACCACTGATGTGGTCCTGAGATTAAACCATGGTGAACGACACAACGAGTTTGTTTCGGTTTGTGCCTCCACTAGAGGCCTTGTAACAGCCTCATTGAGTCACAAGTCACCTTCAGACAACCATGGTTAATTTACCGGCCAGTCTAAATTGAGAGCCTGTCACATACAAGGCACGGGAAAGCTCCGGAACCCTCTTTCAGGAAAGCAGGTATAAGATGGCAGTGGCAGAGGACCGTGGAGCACAGCGATACAACTGACTCTGAAGCGTTAGTGAGTGTTTAAAATGGCTAGATTGGGGCAGTCACTGAAAAGGTCTGAGACGGAACAGCTGGAGGAGAGCTTCCCCTTTTTGGATGGGGGAGGGCATTTGGACAACCCTGCGGAAACCAGAGGGGGCATGACTGTCCCTGGGCCTGTCATGTGACCTCTATGCAGTTGGCATGCGCCTTTCTGTGACAAAGGCTGTGTGTTGGGCAGAGTTAGCATGTGAGCTTGACTCTGAGGGACCAAAGCAGTAACTTTCAGGTTCTCTGCTTCTCAAAGAATATCTATTTATGTTTGAAATATATCGGCTAAAAGAACTTCAAAAGAGATGTTGCATAAATATATATATGTGTGTGTGTGTGTGTGTGTGTGTGTGTGTGTGTGTGTGTGTGTGTGTGTGTGTGTGTGGATGGGGGTATGTGTTTCTGTGTATGCGTGTATATATATATATATCAGTGGTGGGCCGTCAGGGCCTGCAAGGCCTTCTCTGCTGGCCTAAAAAATATCTGAATCACAGACTGATGTTAATTATATTTTTTCCATGAATACTTATTAAATAATTCCAAATGGTCTGTCCGCTTCCTTTCATAGCTTTTCCCCTGGTTGCGCTGCTTCCAGACATGTATTTTCATATTAAAGCATTTAATTCTATGTTTCGTTTTTTTAGGGAGGAGGAGGAACGCATAAAGAAATCTGCGTGCGAATAAAGCGGAATGTGAGAAGCGTATAGAGATAGGACGAGAGAGAATGACAGCGATAGTTAGAAGCGTGAGATAATTAGTGATTAGTAGTGTTAGTAACTTAATCTAAATCCGTAATGTTAGTAGATTAGTTGGTTAGTACTATATACATCTAACTAATATATACAAAGTGTAATTAGAAAGTAAGAAGGAAGTAAAACGAGATTAGAAACGAAGACGGAAAAACCGAAACATAGAATTTCCCGAAGTGCATGACAGAACGAGAATGAAACATGACTGAAGAAAGATAAATAAACAAAGTGCAAAAACAAACCGAACAGACACTCAAAACATAACAATAAGATGGCTTTTATAGCCATAAAATAGTTATTGAGGGGTGGATTGATTCAGACGGAGCACTACTGAAGGCCTAGGTGTGAAATGCACGGCCCAGCACTGATATATATATATATATATAACACCCCCAGTTTTCTAGTTTTTACTGAAATGTAAACAGCTCAAGTCCAGTGAATAACCTAAAATGGTACAAAGGTAAGCGGTCAGAGGTTTAGGTTTCCAAAAACAGTAGTTTCCTACACCATCAAAAGGCACTTGGAAACTGGAGGAAACTCTGACAGGAACACAACAAAGCCACAACAAAATCAGAAGATAAGTTTCTGAGAGTCAACAGCTTGCGTGATAGGCGGCTCACAGGACAACAACTTCAAGCATAGCTTAACACTGGTCGAAGCAAGGAAGTCTCAGTTTCAACTGTGCTTTGAGCTGCAGGTTTGACAGGTCGAGTGGCAGTAAGAAAGCCATTGCTAAGATGGCAAAATAAGAAAAAGAGGCTTGCCTGGGCCATGAAGCACCGCCAGTGGACTACTGAAGACTGGAAGAAGGTCTTATGGACCGATGAATCAAAATTAGAAATCTTGAAATTTTGAAAGGTTTTTGTAGGCTGTTGAGTAGGCAAAAGGATGGTTCCTCAGTGTGTGACACCAACTGTCAAACATGGAGGTATGGCGCTCTTTTGCTGGATCCAGAGTCGGCGACTTGCACAGAGTGACTGTTAACCCATTACTTGTTCCCTGAAAATAACTCTGAAATGTACATTATTTTTCAGTTTTTGGTAACCTAAACTTTTTTTAACCTCTGGCAGTCTACCGCTTACCTTTGTACCATTTCAGGTTATTCACTGGACTTGAACTGCTTAGATTTCAGTAAAAACTGGAAAATGGAGGTGTTCTAAAAGTGTAGAATGTAGTGTATATGACAATATGTGTTATGACTGATACACAGGCTGGACCCAAATGCAGACACTGACAAAGAGGATAAGGTGAATAAGAGTATTTATTATTTACAGAGACTGGGGTAGGGGAAGCGATGATGAGGGCAGACCAAGCGGCAGGCAGGCAAGACAGCGGACAAGCAGAGGAGTGGGTTAGCTGGTCCGTGGGCAGGCAAGCAGAGAGGGTAGGCGATGATAATGGTAGATGAAGGAGGCTGATGGAACAGGCAGGAGGGCGGGTAGTGGAGAAACAAGTGGGCAGGTCCGTGGGCAGGCAGGATGACAAACTAATAGGCGAACAAAACAGGCAGGCGAGAAGTAAACCTAAACACAAGGAAATAAACTAAATACATAAAACTCACGAATAAACAAACACGGAGGTGAAATCACAATTAGGAAGAGGTCAAGAGTGTAGTAGCTACCACTGAAGTAGGGACAACGATCTGACGGTGAATTAATGAAGAACCGGGGTTGATATACACTGCAGGGCTGATGATAATTGATGGCAGGTGAGTAGACAGCACAGGTGTAGTGGATCAGGAAATCAGGAGGGAACCGGAGAATGCCGAGGAGGGAAGCCACGCCCACATCACACACACAAACACGAGACTGACAGGGGAAAACTGGAACACAAGGAAAAGGGAAGGGAAAATGCGAGGAAACATAAAAAATTACAAAGTTGTGGCCGTAGCCATAACAATATGTTATGCACTGTTATGCACTGTTAATGTTTCATGGCTCAGTACAAATGAAGTTTACCCCCACCCCCCTAAAAACAACTTTGTGACTAATCCTTGTAATGTAATAATGAAACAGTTTCTCATTTCATGAAAACGTTGTCTTTTTGGAGACTCAGCTGGTATGTGTGTGTATATGTATGTTTGTGTGTGTGTGTGTTGCGTGTGTGTATGAATAATTGAGTGTGTGCGTGTGTTGTGTCTATATGTGTGCCTGTGTGTAAGTGAGTGTGTCTATGTTTGTGTCTGTGTGTGTATGAGTGTGTGTCTGTATGGAATGGGGAGGGGAATTTCCCTGCTGACTGAAACTCTCTCCCTGGGCAACACATTTCCCCATTGGACTCCAGGTCACAGTCAGCACTGGCACACAGGATCCGATTCTGAGCCTGTGTTTTAGATGGATGTACCCTCTGGGAGGCCGCTATTTAGAGGTTTTTAAGCCCAAACGTTAACTGGGATGGGGAATTAAGAAGGACCTGGCAACCCGGGACCCCTATGCCAGCTCAGTTGTGTTATGGTGGTGTTCAACGATGGAATGGGTTGGTCTGGACGTTTCGGGGAACTCTAGCTGGTTCCTTCCCCTTTCTCTGTTGCTTAGCTGATGCTGCATTTGAGAGTGCAGATCCGGTGGGAGGAAATACAGTGAGAGGCACATGATACGATCGGATGTCCGATTTCTCATCGTTTTTTGGGGAAGTTTTTTCCACAATGATTCGTCAAATAGAAAGCGATCAAGATTTTAATCTCTGAACGAAGGAGCCAATTTGCATTATTTCTTACAAGCATCAGTCCATCCGCTTGTAACAAATAATACAAATTTGATATGATTTTTTGCTCTAACAATCATAAACTTCAACTTAAATAAAACTCTTAAACTTGCATTTGAATGCCTGCATAATATGCAGTTCAACTTCTGTCAGTGAATATGAGAAATGCAGATGTGGGCAGGGTTGACATTGACTTCTGGCCACAAAGCTACCCTGACAGAGCATTTGGAGGAATGGGGGGATTTACTATTTAATTTCCCATGGGATTTCCCAAACATCTGGCAAGACAACATCAGCAAAGTTCATTTGTTAGAGTTATACTCTCCATTGACGTATGAGACAGGATTGAGAAGGGTTTATTTTTAGGAGAGATGACATCAGAATGTAAGACCGCAGTGCCATGGTCATGTGATATGATATCTTCATGCACTCTTCATTCTTATCTAGTTGTATTATGAACACATTTCTTTTACTCATTATTTTAATGTGAATTCATAGATAGATTTTTTCCACCAAAGGTATGACGATAACATACCTAATGCTCTACATGTCTGGTGGTGGTGAAAAATGCTCTCTCAGATGCCACCCAATATTTTGGTTGGGTTGAGATCTGGTGACTGAGACAGCGATTTATATCGTTTTTATGTTCAACAAACCATTCAGTCACCATTTGTGCTATAGGATGAAGGTGATTAATGGCTTTGTATGTATTGGCATTTACCTTTCCCTCTTAGGAGTTGAGTGAACATAAACCATGACAGAAAAATGCACCCCACACCATAACAGAGCCGACAGAACCCTTCACCGTGGGAAACAAGCACTCGGGTCTGTAGGTTTCTTTTGACGTGGGCCACCCCTGCACTCGTGTGCTTGCTGAGAACCGGGTGAAAGATGATTTTTTCCGCCACTGCTCTGTAGAACACTGCCAGTAGGTGTATTTGTTGGTACACAGGTGTAATAAGGGGTGTTTTTGCACTGCAACCCGACCACAGCATTCTTCTCTGTGAAGTTCTCGACAGACTGTTCCTGATAGAGGTGCTTCCTCGTCTGTTTAGATATCACGGTCAAGGAGTGTGCACTTTCAGCACAGTCGGTCCTAGTTGATGATGTTCTTTTCTCAGACTTCCATGCCAACATCACCTTAGCCACTGTTCCTTATGAAACACTAGCAAGCTGAGCAGTCTTCATCACTGAGGCTCCCGCCCCAACAATCACCTCTCTTTCAAAGTCACTGAGGTCTCCTCTTCTAGCCATGGTAGCCCAAACACTGGACAGCTGGGTCCGCCCAGCATTTTTAAACATGCACGCTATAATACTGCATGAAAAATCTACTGCAAAATCGCATGGAGCTCAATCTGGAACTGTTTTGTCAACGTCAATGCTAGTGAGATGTTTCGGTTAATTATGTTCGAAGTATATTTGTACGTATGTGTGTGCATATGCTTTTATAAATCTTCTTTGCCTCGTCTTTGTTTTCTACCACACTGTCATATTATACCAATCTCAGCCAACCTATTAGTTGAATGAAAGGAAATGCTTGAATACATGAGTATGAAATATAAAATCAATAATTAATAGTTCACAAAAATAGACTGAGGCAAATTGAGGTGATGTACAGTATGATTAAGGATGATATAATATGACATCGAAAATGGCACATCTTTGCATTATCGCAACACTGCATATTTAACTCTGACCTTAATAATGAATTTGTATTTTGTACTTACATGAAAGGAAGGATTAGGTGTGCTTCCCAACAAGAAAAAAGTTTGAAAGCTTGTGGGTGCATAATTGCAATTCCTGAATTGTAACAATCTGTTAATTGTTCTTAATTAGACACTTTTACTGTCTAATGAAGGACTATTTACCCTCTAAATGCTACATTATGCCGGAAATAGCTATGTATGCCATGAAGAATGAATGCCAGACCAGATCTCAGACAATTAAGGCTTTCATTTTCTGTAATGTGCCATATGGCAAATGATTCCTTTAGAAAGAGGTTGCATTTTTAAATTGATTTAATTATAGACTGGCAAGTGAAATCAGTGGCGGTCCTAAATACTATAAGTTTAGGCTCTTGTTTACTGGAACTAAACCACGTGTGGAGTTAGAAGATAACACAAATGGCAACAAGCCAAGCCTGCATTGTAAGTTTAAAGAGCAAAATTAGCAAAGCACTTGAACATGTCTTCAACAATCTTAATTGACCAAGAGATGGCTGGAATAAAATCCTGCACTCTTTTCATTTTGTTTGAAGACTGTTAAAAATCTGAAATCATGTCGATTTTTTGGGAGCAGTTTGACCTTCATCAGAACATTATATTTATATTTATATTATACTTATATTTATATTTTATATAGCATGTTATGGTTTTATTTACTTTATGCCATAGTTTTTTCCAGCATAAACAATCATACCAAAAGCAAACAGACTTCCTGGACAGCTTGTGGAGCATTAGCAATAATATACATATGATGTGAGTCAACAGAGGTCTCTCCCCCCTGAACAATGCGGACTGCTCATTTTCTTCTAGATCAAAATTAAAAGTTTGACTTCCTCCAAGGAGTTGCAAAATGCACTCGATATTCCATGACAGCCAAGTTCTCCTTTTCTTGGAATTCAAACGATGACTTCACATCTTGGTATTTTAGAATGAGAAAGTGCTGCGTGGGGCTCTTTGGAGAATTAAGGTTGGCACTCAAGTGGCCAGAAGTTCCCCTTTTCACACTATAAAAGAGAGTGCCCCTGCTCATTCACAACCAGTTCATCCTCTTTGTTTCTTCAGAACCAGAAGAAGAAATAAAAAACACTAACGATTCCACAAAGAACATGCTGACCTTCGGTGGACCAATGAGAACCATTGCTGTTGTTGCGGTCATTTTATCATTGACCGTCATTGGGACAGGTAGGTTGATGACTTATACACCTGTTTTCCATTACATTTTGCATGGTATTGTATTCATTGTTTTTGTACCATACATATATTTATAACCAGTTTAAAGATTCATTTAAATGTGTACCATTATGTTTTTGTATTGATTATTCATGTGGCTTTGTATGCAACACTATTTCATGTAAGCAGTGCAGTGTTGGTACTGTTGACGCACAGCTCATATTCTATGCCTTTGAAGCGCGGGTCAGACTGAAAGCGTTACGCTCTCGTTTCTTTCCAGATGGAAACAAGGCTCACAACTGTTGCACAGAGGTCTCCACGCAGAACATAACAGTGCCCATCCTTGGGTACAGAATCCAGAGGCGGGACCTACCTTGTGTCAGGGCAATAATGTAAGAACCCCTGCCCTTTTTCGAGATGCTCTTTTGAGAGAATTACTAAAATGCTACAATCTCCTAACCAGCATATTAACAAACTCATATCATTTCCATGATTAGTATTTTAAAGAGCCTTCAGTAATTTGAGAAGCATCTCAGATTCTGAGCACCAGGCCTAGTTTTTCCCTTCTTTTTAATCAATTCTTGCAAGTCTTTGAGAGTAAGAGCTTAGAAGCTGTAAGAGCTTAGAATTACAGGGTTCTTTGTGACAATTTTATCCAAAATATGTTATTTACATCTTTTTTTGTGCTATACAACAGATTAAACAACTAAAGTGACTCTTTCACAAAAAATGACATCTAAAAACATGTTAAAACTAGAGTGCAGGTTATGTCAGACTTACACCATTTGCAGACAGAACTCGATAATTCTCAGCCCTTGATTGGATAGAGCTCAGTAAATGTGTGTTGCCTCTCCAGCTTTGAGACAGAAGAGGGGGAGATATGCAGCCACTGGAAGCAGGACTGGGTGTTCAAGAAGGTTCAAGAAATCGAGTAAGTAGAGCGAGGGCTTGCCGACCTGAGAACAGAATAAAAAGTATGAAATACTGTACATAGACAATCTGTGAGAGAGAAGACTATAACATTGACAGGGTACATGTTATATCTTGTGGACTCATATTTAACTGTGCTAGAGTTAAATGTAACTGTAGCATATTTAACTCTGGGAATGAACACTGGGAATGTTACTGTGGAGACAGGACAACTGAGGGGAAAGTGTCTGGACAGTAAGACAGACTAACAGAGAGACAGAGAGAGAGAGAGAGAGAGAGAGAGAGAGAGAGAGAGAGAGAGAGACAGACAGACAATCAGAGAGAAAGACAAAGAATACAAAAGAAAGAGTGTTAATACTGAAATGCTTACATGATGTGTTCTTGTCTCCTAGGAGAGAGCGAAAGAGACAGAGGGCCTCCACCGCATCACAATAGGAACATTTTACTCAGAGATGGTCCCAGTGCCGGGTCCTTGTCCCAGCACTGGCCTTCAACAAAGCAAAGCTTGTCTGACTCTCCGTTTTCAAACGTCCACTTCTACAATAGCATACCATTGTTTGTGATTTGTCATGACTTGCATATTTATGTACTTTTCATTTAATTGAAGTATTATTATTTTTTAGTTATTTAAATATTGTACTGAATAGGATTAACTGGCTTATTTATTTCTATTTCTAAGTTATTATTGCTGATTAGTCATTCTGATGGAAATGTCTATTCAAAAATTGTGATGTGTGTACACTGTTCACTCTCACGTTGCACTTGGTTTCTGTTGGTGTCTCCCACTGGAGCTACAGCCAATTGCGTGCTTGTTTTTCAAGGAGAACAAATCATGAAATGCCAGCCAATTGCTGTAGCGTGAGCTAAACTCGTAAATGTTGAATGCTGAAGATGGCATTTGTATCCGTCAGCAAAATAAAACCCTGATTGAAAAGTACCCCTGATGGTGTCTGTGCAGTACCTTTTTATTTTTAAACGGGCAGTAGGCCTACTCTATACCTCCCAATTGAAATTAATTGCTCTCTTTCTTCTGTGTAATGATCCACACACTGCAGGGGGAGTTCAGATAGTCGAAGCTTGACATTTGCACAGAGTTGAAGCTGAAGTTGTCAAAGAGATTTTTATGACTACCCCTTTATCCGGCAACATCTTTGGTTCGCTGTCTGCAACTAATAGGTTTGTCAATAGAAACAACAGGGAAGGGCTTAATTGCCGCGTCATGGAAAATTGCTACCAACAGGTCTGTTTGTGATGCAATTTACTCCGCCACAGTGTGAAGTAAAAATGCGTTAGCACCACGCGTCGCATGTCATTTCTGCAGAGGTGACACCCCGTCAGCACATCTTGGCCTGCTGTTTTCCTGGTAATGTCGTACTGGTGCGAACACATGGGGTCTGTGGTCTGTAAGCCACAGCATGAACACCTCACATTATTATCCATCTCAGGTCTGCACATGAGACTAAAGCACGCCATGCCAATCCAGGCAGACTGGGCTCAGCCCGTGATCTCAATATCCTTATGTTGTGCTTGTACTTAATTTTGAGAGATTCTATACCATGAAAGTATTGAATATCTTATGCATTACTGAGACCTTGGCAGTCAATGAAATTAACAACAAAAATAGATGAGAAACAAATATGAGTATACATTATAAACCAGGTTGCTGCAGGCACGATGACAAGGTGATGATTTTCAATAAAAGGAACAAGTCAGTGCAGTAAACAATGCAGTATATTGCAGTTCTCAGGTCAAGGTACTGGGTATTTGCTAAAGACTTTTGGTACAGGGTGAAATTCCAAAACAAAATAAAGAACAAACAAATCAAGCCCCAACACAACAGGGATCCCCTGACTACACAGCCAGAGAGGGAAGTGGTTTCCCAGCTCCAAACCAAAGGGTCAGACAGAACAATGGTCAGAATCCAGAAATACAGGTCAACAGCCTAATCAGATACCCAGTCCAAAACAAGTCAACCACAAATCAACCCTAAAAAAATAACCCATACAGACTCCTGACTCCCCCACTCCTTTTTATTTCCACCTGATTACCAGTGAATGGCCTCGACAAGGAGGCGTGGCCATCAATTGGGAAGAGGTGCAGCCAACGGTGTGGAAAGTAATTTCCTTCAAGCACAGTTCCCCTTGTTGTGCCACAATATTTAATATGCTTTAGTCCATAAATCTGATTAAATTGTATCTGCCAAATACTGCAGTACAATATCAATGGGTCACCATGAAAAAATTAAATCATCTATAGTCATAAAAACGATAATATAATAACTAAATAACTACAATAACTCAAATAAAGACAGCCAACCTCCCCATACCTTTATCTGCACAAGGACTATAGAACATGTCAGTAGCACAGAAGATTCAACTCCGCCAAAAATAGTCTTCTATTTAAAAAAACTGATCATGCTTGATATGGTATCAGGTGGTTTGTGGTCATGAGATACAGCCTTGTATTTCTGGGTTTTATTATTTCAAGACTTTGCAAAGCAACATCACTTGTTTCCTGTTAGATTCACACTTACGTGTTCAAAGGAAATGTTAGAGACTGGAAGAGTACTTAAATCATTGAACATTGGCCTCTCTGCCCTGAGACAAGAAAACACCATTGCATTTAGGAACTCGTTAACCTGGCATCATGCAAAACATCTGGACATTTGCAATACTGGCAACACTCCTTGTATGTGGCATATCAGCGAAGGAGAGTAACTGTGAGTACTTTTCTCTACACTGGTGCAAACGTGCACATTCTTATTCACTACAATTCACATGCTTAACAAATTCACTTATGCAGGGGAGACTACACAATGATTATCAATGTGTTCAATGGATGCTGACTGAAGCTGGTCATGTTTTTCCCCATGCCAAAGGGCTTCGGTTGGATGTATTTTTCAACGATATATGATTGGCAATGTATGTAGTAACCTGCAGAATTCGGGAACTGATACACAAGGTGTGCCACCTTTCTGCGAAATGTATATTCCTTTGGATTTGGATGTGAATGCATGCAGTGCTGTTAATATAGACTTTTCAGTGGCTATTGCTCAGAGAAACATCACGGGAACGCTGTGGTAAACGTACTTTCATTTCAGTTCGCCGTCCAACCAAGGTGACTACCAGCTGCTGTGAGTTGGTGTCCAAGGCCCGCTTCTCTTTCAACGTGACTGACTATAGGCGTCAGAATGCCCTGGGACCCTGTGTGGAGGCCGTCATGTGAGTCACAGCACCCGCCCTGCCCCGTCTTGTCAAAGTAGCGGGTTACTGGAAAGGAGAAAGTCAACGTAGAAAAAGATAAGGAATGTTCTAATGAGACCAAGATTATGGTTGTCTTGTTTATTGGTTATCCACTTCAACTAAGGTATACACTGTAGCTACAAAATGAGAGTAGTCTATGTATAAAATACAACTACAATACACAAAATATATATGATTCCAACGGATAAAGGATTCAATCTTCAATTGAATTGAATTCAACTCTTAAAATTGGTGTATTTTCATTATTTCACATTTCCGTATCACCTCCATTCCAGATGCATCGGCATCTCAGAGGTCCTACTGTACTGAAATCTCTTCCCAAAATATTAGTTACAATATCAATATTTTTTCACAGGCAGGAGTTGAATTGAAGACTCAGGGGCTTTTTAATTTGTTGGTTTGTTATGCGTTTTTCATTTCACTGCATTATTGTTTTTTTGTAGATTTTACACAGATGGGGGGCAAGTCTGTTCTGATCCGCGTGCTCGATGGGTCCAGAAGAAAATAAAAGGTACTCCAAGTCCAAGTCCAAGCAACGCAGCAATGCTCTCATATCACTGAAATATAAATACGGCGGCCTATTAAGCAGCCCGCTTCAAAAAGAAATATAAATAAAATATATTATACAATGTATTACACAAATAAAATATATAGAAAAGGCATATATTAGAAATATTTGAGAAAGTGCACAAAAAAATATAGTTGATATAATATATGCATAGGCATTCAAAAATTTTGTAATTATATTGTAGTATGTATATTGCATTATGTATAATAGTGATCGACAGCTAATTGTAACATTTTTGGTGTCATGACACCTCATTCTCCCATCGCTCAGCAGTTATTCACCTCTGAATCATCATAGCAGCACGATGACTTTCCCATAAGCTTTTTCATTGCGATGCAGTGCGAGATGAGGCATTATTTGTACAGTTGGTTCATGTCTTATTTCTATTCAATCAGACTCTCAGCTATTTCTGTCTGTGCTCTGTTTACAGAGATGGAGCTGATTCGTTGAAGGGGCCAGATATCGCTCACGTCACCACTGCCTACACAGCCACTGCCTGCTCACAGATCTAATGCTTACCTTACCAACATAAGGCAAAAAAACCACTTGTTTTTAGAAATAGATCATTGTCATGTGTCAGCTTTCAGCTTAAACTTATATTAAAGCCTTAAATATGTAATATTGTGCTTGTGTTTTGTGTCATTTTATTATGAGTTTATTTCTGACAGAATTTATTTTCAGTTTCTCAAATGTTTACTACCATTTTGGCACGTCTTAATATTATTTTCTTTTCCTTAAATCACAACTGAGCATTGATAATTATTTAACATGCCAGAGACAGTGGAATCACCTGAAAATAGTTAAGACAGTGGTGGGCCGTCAGGGCCTGCAAGGCCTATTTTCTCTGCTGGCCTAAAAAATATCTGAATCACAGACTGATGTTAATTATATTTTTCCATGAATACTTATTAAATAATTCCAAATGGTCTGTCCGCCCATGTTAAGATCATATATATTTTCTTTAGATATATTTTCACAGCTGAAAATGATTTTTCCCCTGGTTGCTGAGTCAAATACTTTTTCTTTGCTACTTCCAGACGTGTATTTTCATATTAATATACTTACCCCATGCAACTTACCCCATGGAGTGGGGTAAGTTGAGCCAGTCTGAGACATTTCTTCTATCTGTTGAATTGGTGCAAATAAAAACAAATTAAGACATTCATTTTTTGTGAGTGGACAAAATACTGATTTGGCAGAGTGAGCATCACAATGCCATTCTCCTTTGCTAACTTGACAGCCTTCAATGTGATGTGAGACTCGTGGTTATCCAGGATGAGCAACAGAGGGTTACTTCTAGAGCAGTTGGTGTGCCTGATTACATGCTCTAAGAATTGGACAAATGCGTTCTCATTTGTCCAACCAGACTTGGTGGAACAACCAATAGAGCCTATGGGAGATCCTCTGATGAAATTATCATGGTAACGGACACGCGGGAAGATGAACATTGGTGGAATCACATTCCCCACTGACTGCACAAACAAGTGTGACTAGCTCCCCTCTTTCTACTGATGTCACTGTTCCAACTTGTTTTCTCTCCTTCTCCATCACTATTTGTTTTGGAGACTGCATATTTGTGATGCCACTCTCATTCATGTTATAGATCATGTTTGGTGGGAACTTGAATCTAAAATGAAAAGTAATATATTAAGTTAAACACATCATAAATGGGCAGTTTTTTTGTGAAGAATAAAATAAATATTCATCCATCACTGAAGCCAAATAATAAAAAAATGCTATTACTTACCAATTTAAAATCTCATGGCAGTGTGGCCCTATGGCATTGGCACTACCAATTCCACGAGAGCCTACTGGTAAGGAATATCAGACATCCAGTACATGGCAATTTGGAAGTAACTTAGTTCAAGCCAATTGTGCAACCGATATATCTTTTCTCCTACGTACTTAATCTTGACATATGTTTGTTGTAGCTAATTCTGTGGTTTTCCTGCCATTGACACAGAATAGTAATTTTTTATGTTGACTTTGATGCTATCTCGGTTCTAAGCATTCACAAGTTGCCCACCGCAGCCGAGGGCCATTTCAAGATTCAAGATTTCTTTATTTGTCGTTGTCTTTGTACACTTGCGTGCATAAAAAAACCGAAATATCGTTCCCCCCAGCCCTCAGCAGTACTACAGTAAAAGACAACAATCACAAAAAGGCTAAAATATAAAAACATAAAACAGTTTGCATAAAATCAACAATGGAGCAGCAGCTGCCCAGTGGCAGCACAGTATATTAAATTACACAAAATTACACATATTAAATTACACAGTATATTAAAATGTAGTGTAAAGTGCAGGTTCAGTTCTGTAGCAGCAGTGTCTTAAAGTGAGTAGTGCAGTCACATCCGGTGCAGTCAGGCAGGTAGTGTGTGTGTAAGGGTGGGGGGGGGGAGGGGAGGGGGGGGGGGGAGGGGGGGCATGTCAGAGGGAGAGGGCACAGTCTGTTCACCATTCTGACTGCCTGTGGAAGGAAGCTGTTCAGCATCCTTTGGGATCGGGCACGGAGGCTCCTGTACCTTTTCCCCGATGGCAGGAGGGAAAACAGTCCATGGAAAGGGTGGTGAGGGTCCCTTATGATGCTGGTGGCCCTGCGAGTGCAGCGCTGGTTGTAGATCTCCAGCAGGGACGGGAGAGGGGCACCAATGATCTTACTGGCTAACTTCACAATCCTGCTCAGCTGATGTTTCTCCAGTGCCTTGCAGCTGCCGAACCAGGACGTGAGGCCATAAGATATGACAGATTCAATGGTGCCCCTGTAAAAGGTGGTGAGATGGGGGGCAGGGAGGCCTGCCTTTTTCAGATGCCGGAGGGGATGGAGCCGCTGGTGAGCCTTTTTAAGGATGGCCGTGGTGTTGGTGGTGAAGGTCAGGTCGTCTGCCAGGTGGATTCCCAGAAACTTGACGCTGCTGACTCTCTCCACCGCGGTGCCTCCGATGGTCAGCGGCATGTGGTGGAGCTTGCCGGCCCTCCTAAAGTCAATCACCATCTCCTTTGTCTTGTCGATGTTGAGGAAGAGATTGTGTGAGCTGCACCGTGATGTAAGTTGCTCCACCTCATTCCTGTATGCAGACTCATCATTGTTGCTAATCAGACCCACCACTGTTGTGTCGTCTGCAAACTTGATGATGTGATTGCTGTTGGATCTGGCAGTGAAGTCATGGATGAGCAGGCTGAACAACAGGGGGCTCAGTACACAGCCCTGAGAAGACCCTGTGCTCACTGAGATGGTTCTTGAAGTCAGACTGCCCACCTTGACTCTCTGCTGCCTCTCTGACAGGAAGTTGTGGATCCAGCTGCAGGTTCCAGCGTCCACATTCAGCCACCTCAGCTTTTCTACCAGCTGCTGTGGAATGATGGTATTAAACGCTGAGCTGAAGTTGATGAAGAGGAGTCTGGCATAGGTGTTTTTATCTTCCAGGTGTGACAGAGTGAGATGGAGTGCAGTGGAGATGGCGTCCTCTGTTGAGCGTTTAGCTCTATATGCAAACTGTAGAGGGTCTAAGTCTGCGGGGAGGCGGTCCTTGATGCGCTGCAGGATGAGCCGCTCAAAACACTTCATGGCTATAGGTGTAAGAGCCACAGGGCGGAAGTCATTTAGGCAGGCTGGGTTTGACTTTTTGGCACAGGTATAATAGTGGCACTCTTGAGGCAGGTGGGCACGACTCTTTGAGTGAGCGAGATGTTAAAAATGTCTGAAAAAACATATTTTAACTGCTCGGCGCACTCCCTCACCACACGCCCCGGGATGTTGTCCGGCCCCGCTGCCTTGCGTGGATTGACGCTGGCGAATACTTTTTTCATCTCAGCTGCTGTCACCTGAGGTATCTGCTCGCTGGGTGATGGTGGGAGCATCTGTGCCTTGTTGCTGTTGTTAGCCTCAAAACGTGCGTAAAAGTCATTAAGCCTGTCAGGTAGTGTAGGGTCCGTGTGGCTCACCTGCGGGGGGGGTGGCTTGTTGTCAGCGATTGTGTTAAAACCCTGCCACAACCGCCGTGAGTCTTGGTTGTCCTCGAAGTGGCTGCTGAGCTTCTGCCCATTCTGCCTCTTCGCCTCCCTGATGCCCCGGGACAGATTTTGTCTCGCCAGTCTGTATGCTGCCGTGTCTCCAGTTTTAAAAGCAGCATTACGGGCCCTCAGCAGTGAGCAGACCTCCCCAGTCAGCCAAGGTTTCTGATTGGCATGCTTCCTGATGGTTTTTACAACAGTCACATCATCTATACATTTACTTATGTAGCCAATGGTGGACTCTGTATATTCCTGTATATTTGTGTGCATGCATTTATATATTTATATTTCTACATTTATATTTTGTATCATGAAAAGGCACCAATTCTTCTGTACTTTTCATGATTTATATGTTCTCTAAATACATGGTATATGTACTTTCTCATATATTACTACCATATGCATTCTCTGTATTTTTACATGAGTAATACATGTATGCCATTCATGCAGATCATTTTGACAATAAATACAAATACTGTATGTGGCATACAGCCTGGTGGCTCATCTTTCCCCACCCCCACCATTTTGAAAAAGTGGCTTCACACAACAGCTAAGACTAACTTCTATGCTTTTGTTCAGCTGTCATATCATAGCTTATAAGAGCACCAGCTGAACTATAATGTATCAGAAAATTCTCCTACTTCAGTTTTCTCAAAATCATCATAACAGTGGACTTCTTTGGAATTCATGTATAAAGGGTAAAATCACATTTTTGGACATAAATTGCATTCTCCATGTGCTCCCCTTTACCACATATTGAATGAAATGGTTGCTTCTACCTGAAAATGCTGTCACATGGGGTGCAACAAGGGGTGGCTCATCTTACCTTGTGGCTGTGACATCTTGAGCCCCAGGTCTCGGGGTATCTGTTTGATGTTCATGGACTCAACAAGCTGAATGCAGCATTTTCAACGGGTGACTGGGCCCTCCACAAATCCAAACCGAATAAATAAATCTGGGACCCGAGTGAGAACAAAATAATAAAGGAGAGAGCCAAATAACCAACGAAAAATGAAACCGAAACAATGGACAGACTGCTAAACCGAACACAAACCAACTCAGAAGGAGCGGTAAGTTTCAAATCAGCCATAAAATGATAGTGGGGCTAAATGGCAGACAGTGCAGCATGCTTTGTTCCTAAATAAAGAGCCTTTAGAGCAGTCTAAAAAGACATAGCACATCATTAACACCTGCTTACCCCTGTACAGACCACCCTGGGGTTTAAATAGGGAGGCCAGCCTCTTCCAAGTGGGACCAGAGACAAGCACCGCCCTCAGGCGTGGCAGGGAAACAATACTGACAGTGGACATTTGAGGATGATGTTCAAAGAAGAAGAAGCATTTTCAAAATGTTTTTTTCAATAAAAAGAAAAGCTGATCCCATTCTTTATGTTAATCCTGTATGCAATCTAATTTCTATAAAGACTCAATTGTATCAATGCAAGGTTCATTTAATATTGACTTGGCTCTGATGAAATGTAGATTCTAAGGACAGTAGACTTCTGTTTAATAGAACATTGCTGTGGCCTTAAACCGTGTTCTTCATCCATCCTTTCTCTGCCCAAAGTGCAATACTCACTCACACACACACACACACACACACACACACACACACACACACACACACACACACACACGCAAACTCACTATCTGAACTAGCATTTTCATTTGTGTAATATTTCCTCTCTCTCTCACACATACAAACACACACACACACACATTCTCCCCGTCTGAACAAATATTAGCTGAAAATGTATGACTGTAGTTAAGTCAAACAGATAATGGAATTAAAAGTGACTTATTTGAAATGATTTCTACTTACTCGGTCAAAGGTAGCTAGCTGGCTACTTCAACAGGAATACATAGCATGGATACCTGTCCTGTGCTTTCACTTGTATTTCGTAAGTGTCCCTGCTTTACAAACACATCTGCCAGGAGTCCATCATACAAAAATGTCTAGAGATAATGTCCCTCCATGTTCTCAGTGAATGTGGTTTTTAACTCGATGCAACTCCACCCCCACCCCACCCCCACCAAGAAACCTCTGTTTTGTTTTTTTGAGTATTACTAAATGCCAATCAAGCAGCTCTGAGAATTTATGGGTTCTAATATCTGCACTTGATCAAACACAAGCATGGCAGTCATGTTATAAGCAGAAATCAATATTCACACCGAAGGGGTATTGAGCGCCCGCTGGCTCATGGTTCAGCAGCCGGCTGCAGCATTGCTTAATTCAATGCAATCCCATCAGCTGAATCTCACTGAATTTCCCTCCCCTGAACCATAATTCCTGTAAATTTTCCCGGCCTCATACTTCCCTGGTTTCCTTTGAAAATCTTACAACAATAAATTACATCGAGCTTTTTTAAGTGTTCCACCCACACAATCAAGTTTTTGACAGCAATTATAACCGTAATAAACTGTTCTTGCTTAATTTTATCAAGAATGTGAATTCACAACCTCTACATCGGGAAGGTATAAAGCAACGAAGGTTCAAGAGTGCTGGTTCATCCCTATATAGGGCAAGGCATTTCATCTACAATTTGAAACGTGATTGTGTCAGTAAAGATGCAACATCTATCACGAAATTCCCCTGGCCTCATACTTCTAACCCTCCCCCCCATCCACAAATGACTGGAAATGAACAATTACACACCATGTTGAACAGTCGGGAACAGGCAATGGGCGTTGAATGCTTTCTTGGGTTTTCTCCCAACATAAACCCTGCCAGATATCGGAAAAGGAGTAAAAGATTACTTATCAGACCACATTCTTTTCTTCCACTGCTCAGAAGTCCAGATTTTCTGCGCATTAAACCAAGTTATGCATTATTCCACATTGGCCTTGGTTACAAACAGTTTCCGAATGGCAGCCCTACTATAAATATCAGCTTTGTGGTCACAATGGTAGAGTTTTTGTTGAGACTGGGTCAAGGAGGTGTAAAATCTGTTCTGTGGTAATTTTTAAGCTGTTTTTGTGTTTTTAAATCTCCATTCAGTGTTCATTGTGAACTCCCTCAACTAGGTTAAACAACTATCCTGTTAAATGTCTGACTAATCATGTAGGTGAGCTTTGACTTGTAACGTCTGTTCCTCTTTCCTGATGCAGTTATTCCTTGTTTTGCATATGCCGTTATGATTTTCAACACCGTTCCCCTTGACACATTAAATAATTTGTCAGTTTCTATGACTGACACACCTATAATTTGGGCACTAACTATTTGATCTCTTTCAAAAGTGTACAGCCTTTCTTCTATGAACAGAAACCGATAACTAAATGATTTTTTTAAATTCATATTTCATGATTTCAGATGGCTTTCAGATAGGCAGAGATGAAAGAGCACCAAATCTCTCTTTAGGCCATTCTAAAGCCTCTTCCTGTGGCAAGTCTTTCAGACTGAGTGAGCAGGGAGTGGGATGAGTCAGTGTTAATACCGTAGCCTCCTGCCAGCTCCTAAGCTCTCCAACACATAGGCATACAGTGAATCATTATCGACATCTACTGGACGTAAAAAGTAATAACAAGTAGTTTTGCGTTGAGTTGCCACTGCATACGGCACACTGGTGTCATTTTGTCCGTTTTTTCATTGCTTATGATATTTCTACCTTAGGGGCCTGTCTGTCTGCTTTGGAATGTATTGAATATTTTTTTCCATTTTTACCGTCGCTCTGTGCCACAAGTGGTAAAAACTAAATTGGGAGCATTACGTTGGACGGATAATACAATAAGATGTATAAACAAGATAGTAAGTAATTCGGACAAGATAGTAACTTGTACAAGATAAGTCATCAGGAAAAGATAATGTCAGGAACGGTGTCGGAAAACCAGGCGCGGACCCAAAAATGCAATAATGTTCTTTATTGCAAAAACAGGCAATGTTCACACGGGAGCAATCAGGGCAATACAGGAGTCCAGAGAGTAGTCGGGGACAGGCAAAGTTCAAGCAGGGGCAAACCAGGCAATTGGGAAATCCAGAGAGTAGTCAGGGACAGGCAAAGTTTGTTTCAGGCTCCAGCTGTGTCACAGGCAGGCAAGACGTGGTCAATGAGCAGGCGGAGGTCGGTACCAGGAAAGTAGTCCGGAGAACACAGAGAGGAGCGGGGCTGGAACCACAAGGAGCATGAACAGGTGGATAGGGAACGCGACTGAGGCACAGACAAACACAGGAGCACAAACACGATGAACCAAAACTCGGGTGAACAAAGAAATTGCTGGAAAGTTGTGAACACATAAGCAAAGCACAAGACAATCTGTAAACGAACATGGGAAAACACACAGCTTATATACATTAGACATAACGAGAAACAATCAGGAATTAACACGAAAGCAGCTGACACCGGAGACTGCAATCAGATACAGGAGGAACAGGTGAAAACGATAATACAATGACAAGACTGGAAACAGGTAAGAGAAAGCGAAAACATGGACCGGACAACCAGGAAAACCTGGAATGAACAAAAACACCTAATTACGGAGAACACGAACATGAGACGTGACAAATAAAAAAAAGATAATTACACGTATTATCTTGTGTACAAGTTATTATCTTGTTTGTGCAAGTTGTTTGTGTGTTTTTTCCACTTTTTTTAAAATTACTGTGTGCTGTCTCATTGACTAATCTCATATAAGCCAATCAAAAGATTTGGCCTCCCACAAGACAATGTGATTCAAATCTGTGAGTCATTGATAGCACACAATGTCTCCACCAGGCCTGGGTCAAATACCTATTTGAAACAGTTTGAACTCTTTTGATACCAGCAGTACTATAAAATACTCCTGCGGATCTATGAGAATTTTCAACAAAACATTATTTTGTTATTTGACCATCATTTACACCAGGGGTGGCCAACCCTGGTCCTGGAGGGCTACAGGGTCTGCTGGTTTTCGTTGTCATTCAGCGCTTAAGTGATCAATTAAAGAGGTTGATCACACAGTTAGCTCACCTCACCTGGCTTCCTGGGTCTAAACTGGCTGTTGATTTTAAGGTGAAAACAAAAACCAGCAGACCCTGTAGCCCTCCAGGACCAGGGTTGGGGACCCCTGATTTACACCTTCGCCTCTGCTTATTTCATTGTTACTAATGGGAGCTTTTGCCTGGCGTGTGTTTTTAAATTCCACATACAGAGCTCCAAAGCAAAATCCTCTCTAGCACAGAAGTTGCCGCTAATAGACAGGTGTGTTAATGGGCTTAACGGTGTTTGCTGGTGCAGTTAACGGGTGTTGGGCTTCAATCGGTGGTTCGTGCTGCATGTGTTGAAGCTATTACCTCCTCTGCTGTCTGATGCGGCTGATGTTGGTAACTGAGCCACTTTAGAACATTCACTTTTCGCCTTGCTAGCAAGCCAGCTACCGAGACGCATCACCTTAACTCCGCCCGCCGTCAGTTGAATTTGGAAAAAAATAACGTCGCTCCAATGATAGGTCCCAACCTCTGTCAGTCATGGTGAGTCCGTGAGTTAACAATATAGTTAAATATTTGTAAAATGTACTAACACGTAGCCTATTACAAAAACACTCCGGTGGAGAGATTTTGCCACCGTGTGTTTTTGTTTACTTATATCTTTTATAAGGTATTTTGGTTATCGGGGTCGTTTCGCTACCCTTACTTTATCTACTCTACGGAGTTTTTTCAGTTCGTTTGGTTGTGTCTGTTTGACACTTCGTCACCCGTTGGGTGATATTTTCTGTTCCTCCTTATTTGTTCATTCCCCCCTAATTCTCTGATCTTCAGAGCTAGTGGTTAGACTGTAGGGCAGTACAGTCTTACTTATTGATCCCCCGGGGTTCTGCGAGTGGCACCAAGCACCAACCACCCTCTCAGTCACATGGGGTGCAACAAGGGGTGGCTCATCTTACCTTGTGGCACATCTTATCCTGGTCTCCCATACTGCTTATGTTCATGGACTCAACAGCTAGCAGCATTTTCAAAATGTTTTTTTCAATAAAAAGAAAAGCTGATCCCATTCTTTATGTTAATCCTGTATGCAATCTCATTTCTATAAAGACTCAATTGTATCAATGCAAGGTTCATTTAATATTGACTTGGCTCTGATGAAATGTAGATTCTAAGGACAGTAGACTTCTGTTTAATAGAACATTGCTGTGGCCTTAAACCGTGTTCTTCATCCATCCTTTCTCTGCCCAAAGTGCAATACTCACTCACACACACACACACACGCAAACTCACTATCTGAACTAGCATTTTCATTTGTGTAATATTTCCTCTCTCTCTCACACATACAAACACACACACACACACACATTCTCACCGTCTGAACAAATATTAGCTGAAAATGTATGACTGTAGTTAAGTCAAACAGATAATGGAATTAAAAGTGACTTATTTGAAATGATTTCTACTTACTCGGTCAAAGGTAGCTAGCTGGCTACTTCAACAGGAATACATAGCATGGATACCTGTCCTGTGCTTTCACTTGTATTTCGTAAGTGTCCCTGCTTTACAAACACATCTGCCAGGAGTCCATCATACAAAAATGTCTAGAGATAATGTCCCTCCATGTTCTCAGTGAATGTGGTTTTTAACTCGATGCAACTCCACCCCCCCCCCCCACCTTCACCAAGAAACCTCTGTTTTGTTTTTGTGAGTATTACTAAATGCCAATCAAGCAGCTCTGAGAATTTATGGGTTCTAATATCTGCACTTGATCAAACACACGCATGGCAGTCATGTTATAAGCAGAAATCAATATTCACACCGAAGGGGTATTGAGCGCCCGCTGGCTCATGGTTCAGCAGCCGGCTGCAGCATTGCTTAATTCAATGCAATCCCATCAGCTGAATCTCACTGAATTTCCCTCCCCTGAACCATAATTCCTGTAAATTTTCCCGGCCTCATACTTCCCTGGTTTCCTTTGAAAATCTTACAACAATAAATTGCATCGAGCTTTTTTAAGTGTTCCACCCACACAATCAAGTTTTTGACAGCAATTATAACCGTAATAAACTGTTCTTGCTTCATTTTATCAAGAATGTGAATTCACAACCTCTACATCGGGGAAGGTATAAAGCAACGAAGGTTCAAGAGTGCTGGTTCATCCCTATATAGGGCAAGGCATTTCATCTACAATTTGAAACGTGATTGTGTCAGTAAAGATGCAACATCTATCACGAAATTCCCCTGGCCTCATACTTCTAACCCTCCCCCCCATCCACAAATGACTGGAAATGAACAATTACACACCATGTTGAACAGTCGGGAACAGGCAATGGGCGTTGAATGCTTTCTTTGGTTTTCTCCCAACATAAACCCTGCCAGATATCGGAAAAGGAGTAAAAGATTACTTATCAGACCACATTCTTTTCTTCCACTGCTCAGAAGTCCAGATTTTCTGTGCATTAAACCAAGTTATGCATTATTCCACATTGGCCTTGGTTACAAACAGTTTCCGAATGGCAGCCCTACTATAAATATCAGCTTTGTGGTCACAATGGTAGAGTTTTTGTTGAGACTGGGTCAAGGAGGTGTAAAATCTGTTCTGTGGTAATTTTTTAAGCTGTTTTGTGTTTTTAAAAATCTCCATTCAGTGTTCATTGTGAACTCCCCTCAACTAGGTTAAACAACTATCCTGTTAAATGTCTGACTAATCATGTAGGTGAGCTTTGACTTGTAACGTCTGTTCCTCTTTC